>CDFE01038453.1:0-38892 GCA_000826465.1 Acanthamoeba mauritaniensis | reverse complement strand
CGTCCTCGGCGGGCCGCGCCACCACGTAGGTCGGCGAGCGCTGCAGCATGGTGACATGCGCGGCGGTCCTGGCCATTTCCGGCACCAGCGTCACGGCGGTGGCTCCCGAGCCGATCACCACCACGCGCTTGCCGGCGTAATCGATATCGGTGGTCCACTTCTGCGGATGGACGATGCGGCCGGTGAACTGATCGGCCCCCGGAAACTCCGGCGAATAGCCACCTTCGTAGGAGTAATAGCCGCTGCACATGAACAGGAAATTGCAGGTGAGATGCGCGATTTCCTTGGCAGGCCCCCGCTCCACCTCCACCGTCCAGCGCGCGTCCTTCGACGACCACGACGCGCTTTTGACGCGATGGTTGAAACGGATCTTGCTGTCGATGCCGTTGTCGCGCGCGGTCTCGCGCACGTAGTTAAGAATGCGCGGGCCGTCGGCGATCGCCTTCGGCTCGGTCCACGGCTTGAACGAGTAGCCCAGCGTGTACATGTCGCTGTCGGAGCGGATGCCGGGATAGCGGAACAGATCCCAGGTGCCGCCGATGCTCTCGCGCCCTTCGAGGATCGCGTAGCTCTTGCCGGGGCAATTCCTTTGCAGATGATAGCCCGCGCCGATGCCCGACAGGCCCGCGCCGACAATCAGCACATCGAAGTGGTCGCTTTCTGCTTTGGTCTTGTCGAGCATTTCAGTCTCCCTGACCGGGATTTAACCGGCAAGCAGGGCGGCATGGCAACTCGATTTTGCGATACCGGTGCGCGCGGCACCTTGTTTAAAACTGGTGCCCACCCTCGGGTCGCGCCCGAGGGCATGCTTTTCGGGATCATGGCAGGTTTATTTGGGCATGATCTGGTCCGAAAACCGGTGCCCACTTTTCGGGATCATGCCAGACAGCAAAAAGCCCCATCATTTCTGACGGGGCTTGGTGACGTCCGTTTCAGTACATCCGTGAAACGAGCGAAAAGCTGGCTGCTGCTGCCGTTACATCCGTGGCGGCAGCGCCTGGCTCTTTTTCTATTGAAGGCTGGCGCGACAACCGGTGTCCGGCTGTCGTCGCGATCAGGCCTTACAGAAGCTGCAGGTTTTCTGCGCTGGTCTTGCCGCGCATCTTGTCAACCTTGGCTTCGTACGAAACCTTCTGTCCTTCGGCGAGGCCGGTCAGGCCAGCACGCTCGACAGCGCTGATGTGAACGAACACATCGGTGCCGCCATCGTTCGGCTGAATGAAACCAAAGCCCTTTTGGCCGTTGAACCACTTCACAGTACCAGTCGTCATAACAAACAATCCTTCAGGCGCGTAGATGCGCAACTCCGCACGACGTCGCGCGAAGCATAATCCAATCTAGCGATGTCTTTGGGTAAGGAGCCGGAGGGGACCGAAAAGGTCCAAAGGGCGCTTTAACAAAAGCTGTGCCGCAAATCGAATGCACGGCTTGTAGCACCTCGAAGCCCTAAAGCAACAACTCAATTGTGTTCGCACAGCGGCACGGGCGTTTAACACAGCAATGCCAGAGGCTTGGGAGCTGAAAATAGCTCGGCGATGCAGCGGCATTTCCAGCTTAACGTGCGGAGTTATCCTTAATCTTCTCCAAGAAGATTCAGTTCAAGCACTCTCGCAGGCCTGCTCGATGCCGCGAAGAAAGCCGCCATCGCCAGGGAGATCGCGGGCATCTACGACGCGGTGTCGTGATCTCTCCACGTCGTCCCCGCGAAAGCGGGGACCCATAACCACCGGCCTTGATGATGACTAAGAACAGAGTTGGCCCACTATGGCCACAACATCGATCGTCCAGGGAGTATGGGTCCCCGCTTTCGCGGGGACGACACCGGAGGTGTCGCACGATCACGCTCCCTCTTCTCCCGTCATCGCAATCTCTGCCCGGCAGATGGCGGAGTACGGCCACGTGCTGCCCGAGCCCGGCGACGAACAGATGTGGCTGGACGGACTGCCGGCGGAAGACCGCGCGTATATGCAGGGTGTGGGGAGGTGAACTACCGAGCGTTACCCTGAGCGCACGGTGCTCAAGTCGTTGCGTGCATCTTTAACGATTGAGAACGCCGATTGCAGGAACAGACCTGCAATGATGACCGCGACCACCAGATCAGGCCAACGGGTCTGCGTCCACGCGACGAGGAACGCGGCGATGACGACCGCAACATTCCCGATGGCATCATTTCGGCTGAACAGCCAAACCGCGCGTACATTGGCATCACCATGCCGGTGCGGAAGGAGAACCACCGCCGCCGCTACGTTCACCGCAAGCGCGATCAGGCCAAGAATGCCCATTAACTCCGCTTCCGGCTGCTGCACGATTAGTACGCGATAGGCGGTTGCCACGAGCACGCCCACGCCCAGAACGCCCAGAAAAATTCCTTGCAGCATCGCCGCCTTAGCGCGCGCCGCGAGTCCCCAGCCCACTGCAATCAACCCCAAGAACGAAATCATGCCGTCGCCAAGAAAGTCGAGCGCATCGGCCTTCAGAGCCTGCGACCCTGCGATATATCCGCCGACGATTTCGATAACACCGTATCCAGCGTTGAGAAGAACCACGATCCAGAGCGCTCGCTTATAGGCCGGCGTAACATGGGAAAGGTCCGGAACTTTGTCGTCATCATCGTCAGTGCGTAAGCGGGCGAGCTTGTAGCCGAGATCAGTAATCTTGCGCTCCACCTCTGGGAGCGTAGCCGCCCAGTCATCGAGGCGTAGCGTCATCTCCTGTGAAGCAATGGAAACCCTGACTTCCTGCACGCCTGGGACGCCACGCGCAGTGCTCTCGATCTTCGCGGCGCAAGACGAGCAATCCATGCCCGTCACCCGATACCGAACCGGCGCATCTAGTTCTGCTGTCGTCATATTCCGACTCCTTGCTAAATTGTCCCCCGAGGCTACATCCTGTAGTGACTACAGGAGCAAGGTGTTTCCCATGATGCCCATCGGCACTCTTTCCAAGCGATCTGGCGTTCATATCGAGACCATCCGGTACTATGAACGGATGGGCATTCTGCCGAAGGCTGAACGCGCGGCGAATGGCCGTAGATCTTATGTTGAGGCGGACGTTCAGCGGTTGGCCTTTATCCGACATGCCCGCGACCTTGGGTTCGATCTCAGTTCCGTGCGCGCACTTCTTGCATTGCAAGAGCAGCCCGAACGATCCTGCAAGACGGCATCCAAACTTGCCACTGCGCAACTCGTGGCCGTCGAAAGCCGGCTGCGTCGTCTGGCTGCTTTACGCGACGAACTGACGCGCATGGTAAACGCATGCGAAAATGGCCGCGTAACAGATTGCCGCGTGATCAATGAACTCGCGAAGGTGAACTAGAGAGTTCCCCCTACACCACCGCATTACTCGGCGTTGGCCGGTCATGGATCTGCTGGCCGAACAGCGAGCCGACCAATTCGACCACGGTGCGCGCGGTGAGGCCGCGGTTGTCCAGAAACGGATTGAGCTCGACCAGATCGAGCGAGCGCACCAGACCTGAATCCTGAAGCATCTCCATGACGAGATGCGCCTCGCGATAGGTCGCCCCGCCCGACACCGTGGTGCCGACGCCGGGGGCGGACACCGGATCGAGAAAATCCACATCGAGGCTGACATGGAGGACGCCGCTGCGCGCCCTCACCCGCTCGATGAATTCGCGCATCAGCACGCTGACGCCGAACTCGTCGATCCGGCGCATGTCGGCGATCCAGACATCGCGCTGCGCGAGCAACTCCTTCTCCTTCTTGTCCACCGAGCGCAGGCCGAACAGGCCGAGCTGGCGCGTCACGATGGAGGATCGCTCATTGCGCGGCAACAGATCGTCCAGTCCCGGCTCGCCGCACAGGAACGCGCCGGACATGCCGTGCATGTTGCCGGTGATCGTTGTTGCCGGCGTGTTGTAGTCGGCGTGGGCGTCGAGCCAGAGCACGAACAGCTCGCGCTCCTGTTCGTGCCAGTGCCGCGCGACGCCATTCACCGTGCCCATCGACAGCGAATGATCGCCGCCGAGGAAAACCGGAATCGCGCCGGACTTCGCCATCGCGTAAGCGCGTTTGCTGGTCTCACGGGTCCAGGCCTTGATCTCCCTGTAATGCTTCGCATTCGGCGGCGGCGCTTCATCGCTGAACGTGAGATCGCGCGGCGAGATGTCGCCGAGGTCCTCCACCTTGAAGTCGAGGCTTTCCAGCAGCGGCGCGATGCCCGCCGTGCGCAGCGCCGCCGGACCCATCAGTGCGCCCTTCTGCGAGGCGCCAACTTCGATCGGCACGCCGAGCAGCGAGACATTCGTCGGATAGGAGTCTGGTTTGGCGGTCACGACAACCTCGCGCGGGTGGGCGATGGAGACAGAACTGTGCGGGTATCCTAGCGGGATTCGCGCGCGCCGCGATACGCCGTCTCAACGCAAAAAAGCCCCGGATTGCTCCGGGGCTTTTGTGTTTTGTCCTGAGAGAAAGGCTCAGTAGCGGTAGTGATCGCCCTTGTAAGGGCCTTCCTGCTTCACGCCGATGTAGTCGGCCTGGTCCTTGCGCAGCTCGGTGAGCTTGACACCGATCTTGGCAAGGTGGAGCCGCGCGACCTTCTCGTCGAGCGACTTCGGCAGCACGTAGACTTCCTTCTTGTACTTGCTGTCCTTGTTGTTGGCCCAGAGTTCGATCTGCGCCAGCGTCTGGTTGGTGAACGATGCCGACATCACGAAGGACGGATGGCCCATCGCGTTGCCGAGGTTCACGAGGCGGCCTTCCGACAGCATGATGATGCGGTGACCGTCCGGGAACGCGATTTCATCGACCTGCGGCTTGATGTTGGTCCACTTCAGGTTCTTCAGCGAGGCGATCTGGATCTCGTTGTCGAAGTGACCGATGTTGCAGACGATGGCGCGATCCTTCATCGCGCGCATGTGCTCGATGGTGATGATGTCCTTGTTGCCGGTCGCGGTGACGAAGATGTCGGCCTGAGGTGCCGCGTCTTCCATCGTGACGACCTGATAGCCTTCCATCGCCGCCTGCAGTGCGCAGATCGGATCGACTTCGGAGACCATCACGCGGCAGCCGGCCTGACGCAGCGACGCCGCCGAGCCCTTGCCGACGTCGCCGAAGCCAGCGACCATCGCGACCTTGCCCGACATCATGACGTCGGTGCCGCGGCGGATGCCGTCGACCAGCGATTCACGGCAGCCATAGAGGTTGTCGAACTTCGACTTGGTCACCGAGTCGTTGACGTTGATGGCTGGCCACAGCAGCGTGCCGGCCTTCTGCATGTCGTACAGGCGATGCACGCCCGTGGTGGTCTCTTCCGAGACGCCCTTGATGCTGTCGGCGATTGCCTTGAAGTACCCCTTCGGCTTTTCCTTGAGCTGCTTCTTGAGCAGCGCGAAGAACACTTCTTCTTCCTCGGAGCCCGGCTTGTCGAGAAACGCAGTGTCGCCGTTCTCCGCGCGCAGGCCGAGATGGACGTACATGGTGGCGTCGCCGCCGTCATCGAGGATCATGTTCGGATGACCGCCGCCGTGCCAGTCGAACAGCTTGGCGGTGTAGTCCCAGTAATCCTTCAGCGTCTCGCCCTTGATCGCGAACACCGGAATGCCGGCGGCTGCGATGGCGGCAGCGGCGTGGTCCTGCGTCGAATAGATGTTGCAGGAGACCCAGCGGATGTCGGCGCCGAGCGCCTTCAGCGTCTCGATCAGCACGCCGGTCTGAATGGTCATATGCAGCGAGCCGGCGATGCGCGCGCCCTTCAGCGGCTGCTTCGGGCCGTACTCTTCGCGCGTCGCCATCAGGCCGGGCATTTCGGTCTCGGCCAGCGAGAGTTCCTTGCGGCCGAAATCGGCAAGGCCGATGTCTGCGACGATGTAATCGGTGAAGCCTGCGGGGGCTTTCGCGGTGGCGGTGGTCATGGTGTGTAATCCTGATTCATGAGTGGCGTGGTTGCGCGGGGCTGCACGCAAATTCGAGTGTGCTTTGCTCTCCCTCCCCCTTGTGGGGAGGGTGGCGCATCGAGAGCGCAGCGAACGATGCGTCGGGTGGGGGTGTTGGTCTTAATCGTCATTGGCGAAAGACCCCCACCCCGGCCTCCGCTTCGCTTGCGTAGCCGATGCAAAGCATCGGCGTTCTTCCAAAGTGACGGCGACCGAAGGTCGCCTTTGCCCTCCCCACAAGGGGGAGGGATTATTCCGGCCCTAGTGCTGAACTCACACCGCGCGCTTGAGCGCGTCGGCGAGGTCGGTCTTTTCCCACGAGAAGCCGCCGTCGGCGTCCGGGGTGCGGCCGAAGTGGCCGTAAGCCGCGGTGCGCGCGTAGATCGGCTTGTTGAGATCGAGGTGCTTGCGGATACCGCGCGGGGTGAGGTCCATCGATTCAGCGACGGCCTTCTCGATCTTGTCGTCCGAGACTTTGCCGGTGCCGTGGGTGTCGATGTAGATCGACAGCGGACGCGCCACGCCGATGGCATAAGCGAGCTGCAGCGTGCACCTGTCGGCGAGACCAGCCGCGACGACGTTCTTGGCGACGTAGCGCGCCGCATAAGCCGCCGAGCGGTCGACCTTGGTGGAATCCTTGCCGGAGAACGCGCCGCCGCCGTGCGGAGCAGCACCACCGTAGGTGTCGACGATGATCTTGCGGCCGGTGAGACCCGCGTCACCATCGGGACCGCCGATGAAGAACTTGCCGGTCGGGTTGATGTGCCAGATGGTCTTGCCGTTGATCCAGCCTTCCGGCAGCGCCTTGCGCACGTACGGCTCGACGCGCTCGCGCACCTGGTTCGAGGTCATGTCCTCGACGAGATGCTGATGCGACACGACGATCTCGCGCACGCCGACCGGCTTGCCGTTTTCGTACTGCACGGTGACCTGGCTCTTGGAGTCCGGGCCGAGCACCTTCTCGACGCCCGAGTGACGGGCTTCCGAGATCAGGCGCAGGATCTTGTGCGCGTAGTGGATCGGCGCCGGCATCAGTTCAGGCGTCTCGTTGGTAGCGTAACCGAACATGATGCCCTGGTCGCCCGCGCCTTCTTCCGCATTGGTCGGCTGCTTCGCATCGACGCCCTGCGCGATGTCGGCCGACTGCGGATGCAGCAGGATTTCGATGTCGGCGTTCTTCCAGTGGAAGCCGTCCTGCTCGTAGCCGATGTCCTTGATCGCGTTGCGGACAACCTGCTCGATGTGATCGTTGGTGACGGTGGAAGGTCCGCGCGTCTCGCCCGCGATCACGACCTTGTTGGTCGTCGCCAGCGTTTCGCACGCGGCGCGGATATCCCACGGATCGATTCCGGCCTTCGGGCCTTCGCGGAAAAACAGATCGACGATCTCGTCCGAAATCCGGTCGCAAACCTTGTCCGGATGACCTTCAGAAACCGATTCACTCGTGAACAGATAAGACGCGCGCATCAACCAATCCCTTCCAGATGGGCCGCGGTCGGCCCGTTTGAATTTTCGAACCTTGGTCGAGAACCAAGGTTCGTCTTCTAGTGACGTGTTTTCCTGACGCGAACCGGTGTCCACTTCGCTCGAAAACACTATGGATCTTTTCAATCTCGACGCCGTGAGATGACGTAAGACTCATCGTAGAACCAGAGGCCGTTGTGCTTGCGCAGAACCTCTCTGGTGGCGTCGAGATAACGTCCGCTTTGCGTGACTTCGTCCAGGCGGTCGTCTTCGACCTGAGCGACATACACCGCCGCGTTCCATGCTGCAAAGGCCGTCGAAGTCCCGATCGGACCCGTCACCTCGTTGGGCAACGCTTCCATATCGTATCGGAAGATCGAGCGGTTATCCGCATAGGCATTAAAGTTAAGATCGCGTCCCGCCGATCCCAGCTCGTATTTTACGGCGCGGAGTAGCTCATGGCGGCTGACCGCGAAAGGATTTTCTCCCGGCCAGACCGACTGCACAATCTCCATCCCGGGATCGCGGCCGTAGGAGTGAATCCCGATCAGCCGGCCGCCGGCGCGCAGCGCGCGGGCCAACGGCGCAACGATCTTCTTGGCGCGGAAATTCAGCGACGATCTGGCGCGATACGGCTGCGAGGCGATCACCAGATCGAAATTGGCCTCGACGCGGCCGGCCCGCGGAATCATGGCATCGAGCAGGAACCGGTGATCCTCGCGGTAGATCACAAGCGCGATCGGCCGCTCGTAGACCGGCATGCCCGAGCGCGTGCTGACAGCGGCGCGCCAGTTCTCTTCCAGAAACGGCTGCAAATCTGCGATTTGCGTCTCGAATTCGCCTGAGGACGAGCCACGCAGCGCCACCTCGCGCCAGATCATTCCGGCTGCGGCAGTCGGCGATTTCGGCGCCAGCCACGGGGCCTCGGCATAATTCATGTTGGTCAGGACAAAGACCGTCGCCGGATGCTCGAACAACCGGTCCGGCACCTTGTTCAGGGTCAGCCGCACGTCCTCGAGGCTGATTTCCTTGCCTGCGATATAGAACGGCATGTTCGGGAACCGGCTGTGCATCGCGCGCATCACCCGCGCCAGCACCGTCCCGTCGCCCACGCCTGCGTCGAAAACACGCAATGCGGGCGGCCGCGGATGGATGCTCCCCAACTCCAGCGCCACCCGGTCGGCGATCACCCGCTTTTCCGAGCAGGTGTGGACGAACAGCAGGTACTTCTGGCGGTTCTCGAAAAAACGGAAGTTTCCGGTGGGATCGCGCTTCTCGATCGGCGGCTCCGGCACGGTCACGACCGGCACGCCGTCGCCGAGAAAGGCCTGTATCCGCTCGAGCGTATCGACGGTGATGCGCTTGCCCTCGCGCAGCCGGTGCACCAGCTTGCCGTCGTTCACCGCGCGGCGGCCGAACGTCGATTCCGCCATTCCCGCCTGTCGGCAGTATTCGGAAATCTGGGCCAGGAGCTGGTCGTTTTTCATCAGACCGGTGGGCAGGGTTCGGGTGGGCTGGAATTTGTGGGCAGAACGATTTTGCGTTCGGCTTCCTACCACTATCTGCCCACAAATAAAATGCCCGTACGGGACTTATTTTGCCCGGACTCACAGCTCGTTTGCCTAAGGACTCGGAGCTATTTCCGCCCAAACCTAGCCCGTAGACGCCGCGTTGGACGGCGATTCCTTTGGGACAAGGTACGCACGTAAATCGGCGACACACCGGGCTAGCGCGGGCCATGTGGCGACGAGGCCCAGCGGCCACAAAGGAGCGATCATCAACCCCCAGTAGGAATTGTTGTCACGGCCGACAAAGATGAAAGCAGCCAGATAGCCGAACACGACCAGAGACACCCGCTGACCAAGTTCATCGCGCATCCCGGTCAATCCCACCAGCGCCAACGGCACCAGGACCACACTGACCCAGCGCGGCGCGGCTTCGAGCAGCAAATTCCATTGCATGGTTTGCAGCACGAACGACCAGCCGCCGACACGCAGCCAGCTCGGCGACGAAGAATCGGCCGCCGTCACCAGCGAGTTCACTTCAAACGCGTGAACGGCAAGCGCAGCGGCAAATATCGCAAGACCAGCGGCCCATGCCGCCGCTTCCTTCCGATAACCGTCCTTCAATGCCATGACCATCATCGCAAGCAGATAGGCTGCCGCCAGTTCGCGAACAATCGCAGCGGCGACACCAAGAATGACGGCGACGATCCATGCGTTTGGCCTGCGCAGCGCGAGCGACAAAGCGATCAGCAATCCAGCCCAGACTTCATGCAGCGGATAGGCCTGAGGCACGATGGCCGGAGCAATGCCGGTGGCGAGCACCACGACGGCAAAGGCAAACCACAGCGGCGCAGGTGCGAAGGCGCGCAAACGCCACGTCCACGCCAGCAGCGTGACGGCTGCAAGCGCGCGGAGCACCACACGACACACGTTCTCGTCGGATATTGCCGCGAGCGCAACAGCAAGAACGGGCGGGCGCACCACAACGAAGGGGCGAAGCGGATAGTTGCTCTCCCGCAGCTCGCGAATGGCGGCCGTATAATAGGATTCACCGCCCTGCACATCCGCGATAATGCGCTTGTAAAGTGCGATGTCGCCTGCATTCGGCGCGTTGGCGGCGGCCGTCGGCAATGTGCCGAGGTTCGCGACCCCGATGCCGATCAGGACAGCCAGAACGACCAGCGTGACAAGCGCAATGCACGCGCGCCATGCGCGGCGATGACTGCACACAAGTTGCCTTGTCAGAACCGTGACCATCAGTCCTCCTGCCCTGAGGCATAGGACCGCAGCTTTAAGATTCAGTATGCACGCGGCGCGCCGCCCACCATGAAGTTCCGGCCGCTGGCAACAATCCCAGTAGCCCATTCAGCGGCTTCGCCACCCTGCCGTTCGATGGGACAAAAATTCTGCGCGGTATCCGCGTTTTCACCCAAATCTCTATCCATTATCGGGAGCCGAAACGCCGAAGCAAAATCTCAGCATGACCAGAGCATCACAATTCAACATCCTCGCACTTCTTGCGCTGCTGCTCGCAGGGACCGCCCATGCAGCGCCCGTCGCGCCGACCGGCAAATGGCTGGCGGAGGACATCGACGGCGGCGGCGTGATCGACCGGCTGCAGACCACGCTGGAGATTCGTGACGACGGCATCGTCAACGGCATGGGCGGCTGCAACCGCTATGCAGGCTCAGCGAAGATCGACGGCACAACGATCAAGTTCCTGCCGATGGCCTCGACGCGCATGGCGTGCTCACCCGCCGTGATGAAACAGGAAAGCAAATTCCACAACACGCTGGAAAGAGTCAGGACGTGGCGCATCGATCAGGCGCAGCGAAAACTCCTGCTGTTCGATGGCGGCGGCTTCGAAATGATGCGCCTCAGCAAGATGGACTAGAACATCGCCGCAGGAGACAGCGATAGCGCACCCTATCCGCAATAGGCGCGGATAATCCTGCCAGTCTTCGGATCAGTCTCGATCGTCACGCGCTCCTGGCGGTAGTCCATCGTTACAGGCTGGCCCGGCTTGATCTGGCGCACGATGGAAGCCCCGGTGATCCGCTTCGCTTGAGCATTGGTGATACGTTTCTTGCCCGTCAGCGCTTCTGCCGCATCGCGCCGACAGATACCGGCCCCGCCAGCCGCGTCCGCCTGACGCGTGACACTCTGAGACGCCGCGATGGCGAAGACGGTCAGCGTCAGGGTCCCGGCGATCCGCAATCTGGAATGGAGCGTCAAGGCAATCACCTCCCTGAAAGGCCAACGAGCATCGGGCAACGCACGGCGCATATGCGCCGCAAGCAAAATCTAACGGCTCCAAAGCGCACGGAACAATGGCGAAGTTGTCTTCGCCTCACTCAATTTCAGGACCGTCGAAGACTGAGGCGTATCGACTGGCACCGCCCCTCCAAAAAAATCTTTCGAACGATGTCACATCCGCCCCCTCCTGCCTCGTCTTGATGGCGAAGGTGCAGAAAGAACTTGAAGGCAACGGCGGGAAACCCGCCGAAACTCAAGGACTTTCATGCACTTCCGTTATCAACCGCCGCAAATCGCGGCCCTCACAGGAGGCCATCATGAAGATTGTCGTTATCGGAGGCTCCGGCCTGATCGGATCGCGTGTCGTCACCCAGTTGCGCCAGCGCGGCCATGAGGTTCTGGCGGCGTCGCCATCGACAGGCGTCAACACCGTCACCGGAGAGGGACTGAAGGAAGCGTTCACAGGCACAGATGTTGTCGTCGACGTGGCGAACTCGCCGTCGTTCGAAAGTGCGGCAGCGCTGGCCTTCTTTGAAGCGGCGGGCCGCAATATTTTCGCGGCGGAAAAAGCCGCCGGCGTAAAGCTTCATGTCGCGCTGTCCGTGGTCGGCACCGAGCGTCTGCTCGAGTTCGGCTACTTCGGCGCCAAGCTGGCGCAGGAACGCGCCGTCGAAAATTCAGGCGTGCCCTACACCATCGTCCGCGCCACGCAGTTTTTTGAATTCGTCGGCGGCATCGCGCAGGAAGCGACGCAGGGACAAACCGTCCGTGTCTCTCCTGCGAAATTCCAGCCGATGGCGGCCGATGATGTCGCCGCCGCTGTCGCGGATGCAGCCCTCGCCCCCGCGCAGGGCATGGTCGAGGTTGCCGGACCGGAATCTTTCCAGATGGATCAGCTTATCCGGAAATACCTGAGTGCGAAGAACGACCGGAAGGACGTGATCACCGATCCCGACGCGCGCTACTTCGGCATCAAGCTCAACGATCGCTCGCTGACGCCGGACACAGGCGCCCGTCTCGGCACCATCACATTCGACGAATGGCTGCGCCGCGATCAGACCACCGCGGCTGCATAACCGGCTCGCTAGCCCAACAGGAGATCAAAATGTTCAAAGCACTTCTCTGCTCCGCCGCCATCGGCCTTCTGCTTGTCGGCGGAGCCTCCGGTAACGATGCAGCCAACAACAATGCAAAGGTCACCGTGGTTTTCGATCACGTGCTTCCGAACGCGAAAGGCAAGAGCCTGAAAGGCGTTCTGGTCGAATATCAGCCCGGCGGTTCGTCGCCCGCGCACACGCATCCGGACTCCGCCTTCATCTATGCAACCATCCTGAAGGGCGCGATCCGCAGCAAGGTGAACGACGGACCGGAGAAGACCTACCGCGCCGGCGAGAATTTCGCCGAGATGCCGGGCGATCGTCACGCCGTCAGCGCCAACGCCAGCGATACCGAGCCGGCGAGCCTGCTCGCGGTGTTCGTTGTCGATACCGACGAGAAGGTACTCACGACCGACATCAAATAAAAATCAGCCGAGAATTGAAATGAACCTACCTCAAATGGAGACGATGATGATCCCCCGATTGGATGCCCCCTACAAGTTGGTCCCCGATGCTATCAAGGCCATGACGGCGCTCGAAGCCGCCATCAAGAACAGTGGCCTCGAATACAACCTCATCGAACTGGTGAAGCTGCGCGCCTCGCAGGTCAACGGCTGTGCGTTCTGCATCCATATGCACACGACCGATTTGCGCGCCCACGGCGAAACCGAAATGAGAATCTACATGCTGACCGCATGGCGAGAGTCTCCTCTTTACAGTGACCGGGAAAGAGCCGCACTTGCCTGGACGGAAGCCTTGACGCTGCTGGCGGCGACAGGCGCACCGAACCGGGATTACGAACTGCTCAAGGGCGAATTCACCGAGAACGAACAGGTGAACCTGACCATGCTGATCGGCTCCATCAACGTCTGGAATCGTTTGCAGGTGGGTTTCCGCGTTCTTCATCCGGTGGATGAGGCGAAGGACAGGGCTCATGCCGCGGCCTGACGACGGCACGCAAATGTTCGAGACGCACCGGCCCCGGCTGGTGCGTCTCGCCTACCGCATGCTCGGCTCTGTCGCGGAGGCCGAGGACGTGGTGCAGGGGATGCCTGGCTGCGCTGGCAGCAGGCCGATCGCGCAACGGTGGAAACTCCGGCTGCATTCCTGTCGCGCATCGTGACGCGGCTTTGCCTCGACGTCATGAAATCCGCCCGCTCGCGCCGCGAAACCTATGTCGGATCGTGGCTGCCGGAGCCGATCATCGAGGAGCCGGACGAAATGGATCAGGACGATCTGACCCTGACCCTGATGCTTGCGCTGGAACGGTTGTCGCCGCTGGAGCGCGCCGCGTTTCTGCTGCACGACGTGTTCGGCGTCCCCCTCGATGAAGTGGCAGTGACCGTCGAACGCGAGCCCGCCGCCGTCCGGCAACTGGCTGCGCGGGCACGCAAGCATGTTCAGGACTCGCGTCCGCGCTTTCCCGTTGCGCGCGACGAAGGCAGCCGCATCGCCGAAGCCTTTTTCGTCGCCACACGCAGCGGCGACACCAATGCGCTGCGCGCGATCCTCGCTCAGAACGTGGTGGTGCGGTCCGATGGCGGCGGCAAAGTGCACGCCTTCCTCAATCCCATTGCCGGGCTGGAGCGCGTGCTTCGCCTTTATGAAGGCCTCTCGCGAAAGCTGGGCATCAAGCGGGATGGATTTTTCCGGCCGATACAGATCGACGGCTTGCCGGGCTATGTCAGCTATGAGCGCGATGATGTCTTTCAGACCACGGCCTTCGCCATTGAGGATGGAAAGATCACCGAGATCTATATTACCCGCAATCCAGAGAAACTGCGCCACGTCGCGGAAGCTCTCAATGTTTCCGGGTCATCTGAAACGCAGCACTGAGGGGTGCCGCAGCCAAGAGGCGAAAGGGCGGCGGACTCCAGCGCAAAAGGCGGGATGGTGACGGCAATCGGGCGCCCGGCCCATGCCGGGAATGTCACGCGCGACAACACATCATTAATGCCCACCCGGTGAAGATGAACAAACTTCGCTCGGTGGGATGGCAACGCCAATCTTTCCTCGACCATGACTCAGATCAACATCGGCCACTTTGCCCTTGCCAAGTTCCATCCCTGTGCAAGGATGGAACTCTCGGCAACGCCGTTTCTGTTTTGGCACTTTGTTTTTGACAACATGCTTCCGGGAGGTTGCCTTTGAGCGAGTCGCTACATCCAGCCGCGCCGCACCATCTCCCGGGCTTTATCACCGCACCGGGTGACACCGACGTTCTCATGGTGGTCGTCGGGCTCATCCTGCTTCTTTCCGTTCTGTTCGTCGGCAACATCTACCTGAGGCTTCACGCCCTGCCCGAGCAGATGGCACACAAATCGCAGAAGCTTCAGTTCGAGATCGTCGCAGTCCTTTGCCTGCTCGCGCTGTTCACGCATATCCAAGCATTCTGGGTCGCCGGACTGCTGCTTGCCCTGGTCGATCTGCCTGACTTCAGCACGCCGCTGCGCAGCATCGCCGGCTCCGTCCAGAAAATGGCCGGCATTCCGCCGACCCCCGATCCCTCCGAGCCACCGGCCGAGGTGACGGCTCACACCGCTGCGGCGAACGCACCCGGCAAAGCCAGGGACGCAGGCGTCAAGAGTGTGGAGTCGCATCATGCTTGAACTGATGCTCTGCTCCCTTCTGACGATCCTTCCGGATTATCTCTATCGCCGCTATGTCCAGGGCAAGCGGATCGGCAAAGAGATCACGCTGTTCTCTGTCTGGTATGAACTGCGATGGGGCATCACGGCGTGCCTGATGCTGACCGTCGCGCTCATCACAGTGATCTTCTATTTTCATCCGTCCACCACGAATGTGACCCTGTTTTACCGCACGATCCCGCTCGTTCCGGAGACAATCGGGCGCGTCGCGGAGGTCAACGCTGATTTCAGCGGTCCCGTCAAAAAGGGGGACGTCATCTTCAGACTGGACAGTTCAAAACAGGACGCAGCTGTAAAAACAGCACAGCGCAAGATCGCGGAAGTCGATGCCGCCATGATCGCGGCTCAGTCGGAAGTCGTGAAAGCCGACGCCCAGATTCAGGAAGCGAAGAGTTCGCTGCAGCAGGCCTCCGATGAACTCGACGTCAAGCGCGAGTTGCAGAGGCGCAATCCCGGCATCGTCCCGCAGCGGGACATCGAAAAACTCGAAGTGGTGGTGACGGGACGGCAAGGCACGCTCGATGCCGTATCGGCCGCGAAACAATCCGCAGTGATCCGCACCACAACGCTGTTGCCGGCAGAGCGGGACAGCGCGGAAGCCACCCTTGCCCAGGCGCAGGTGGATCTCGACAAAACCTTCATCCGCGCCGGCGTGGACGGGCGCGTTGAACAGTTCTCATTGCGACCTGGTGACCTCGTCAATCCGATGATCCGGTCCGCCGGCATTCTGATTCCGGAGGGCGCGGGACAACACACGCTCTCGGCAGGATTCGGCCAGATCGAAGCGCAGGTCATGAAGGTCGGCATGGTCGCAGAGGTGACCTGTGTTTCAAAACCATGGGTCATCATCCCGATGGTCGTCACCGGCGTGCAGAATTACATCGCCGCCGGCCAGTTCCGCGGCGGTGAGCAACTGCTCGAAGCGCAGCAGGTGCAACAGCCGGGGACGATCCTCGTCTTCATGCAGCCCATTTTCAAAGGCGGCCTTGATGGCGTGACACCCGGCAGCAGTTGCATTGCCAACGCCTACACCAGCAACCACGAGCTGCTCGACGCCAAGGGCACCAGCACGGGAAAGCGCATCTGGCTGCACGCGGTCGACACTGTCGGCCTCGTCCATGCGATGCTGTTGCGCATTCAGGCATTGGTGCTTCCGGTCAAGACGCTGGTGCTGAGCGGGCACTGAGGGATTGAAATTCACGAATGACCCACGTCATTCGCGCGGGCTACCTGCCCCACACCTCGCTCGCGACATCGACGGTGAGGCGAAGTTTTGCCCATTGCTCGTCCTCGGTGAGGATGTTGCCTTCCTCAGTCGAGGCGAAGCCGCATTGCGGCGACAGCGCAAGCTGATCCAGCGAAACGAACTTCGCCGCTTCCATCACGCGCTGCCTGATGTCGTCCTTCTTCTCAAGCACGCCTGTCTTGGACGTGATGAGCCCGAGCACGACGGTCTTGTTGCCCTTGGGCAGGAATCGCAGCGGCTCGAAACCGCCCGCGCGGTCGGAATCGTATTCGAGGAAATAGCCGTCGTAATTGACCCGCGACAGCAGGATCTCCGCCACCGGCTCGTACCCGCCGGATGAAATCCAGGCCGAACGGAAATTGCCGCGGCAGACATGCGTGGTGATGATCATGTCGGCGGGGCGCTCGGCAATCGCGTAGTTGATGACGCGGGCATAGACCGCCGGGAGAGCGTCGGGGTCCTCACCTCGCCCGCGCAGCTTCGCCCGCTGGTCCTCGGAGCAGAGATAGGCCCACACGGTGTCATCGAACTGCAGGTAGCGGCAGCCGGCGTCGTAGAACGCCTGCACGGCCTTGCGATATGTTTTTGCCAGGTCGATGAAGAAGTCATCCATGTCCGGATAGACCTGCTGCGAGATCGCGCTGCGGCCGCCCCGATAGTGCAACAGCGACGGCGAAGGGATCGTCATCTTGGGCAGAATGCCGGCGAGATCGCATTTGTCCTTGAGCAGCTTGAAATGCTCGATCATCGGATGGCTGCCCGGGAAATCCAGCTTGCCGGTGACGCGGATGCTCTCGCCGCGTGTCATCATTCCGTTGAACTGGATGCCGCCGGTCTTGTGAAGTTCGCAGCCGCCGAGATGTTTCAGAAAATCGAAATGCCACCACGAACGGCGAAACTCCCCGTCGGTCGCGAGCATCAATCCGTTTTGCTTCTGCTTCTGGACGATTTTGCCGATTTCGAGCGACTCGACGCGCAGCAGTTCGGCAGCCGTGATCTCGCCCTTGGCCAACCGCGCCCGCGCATCCTTGATCCGCTGCGGCCGCAACAGGCTGCCGACATGGTCAGCGCGAAACGGCGGCTTCGATTTCTGCATCATGTTCTCCGGATCGGGCCCGTCCGCCATCTTGGCGCGCTCACTACCACAATCCCGTCAGCAAGACCGAGCAACTTTTATGCATTACGGCCGGTCGTCCCATGATACCGATCGGGGGTATGCATGCGACCGGAACGAAATCCTGCCGGGGCGGTTGGTCAATGCAAGCGCGGGAGGCTGTTTCTCATGACCAAGACCGAATTCTTTCGCATTCCCCACAACGCCTGCGTCATTGTCGGCGACGGGCGCAAAGCGCTTTTCCTGCGCAACGAAGGCACCCAGATCGCACCCCGCCTGAAGACCGAGCAGGTTCTGCTGAACGCCAATCCGCCGACGCGCGAACAGGGGTCCGACCAGCCCGGCCGCTCGTTCGCGAGTGTCGGCGCGCGGCGCAGCGCCATGGAGCAGACCGACTGGCAAGAGATCGGAGAGCAGCGGTTTGCACGCACCATTGCGGACGCGCTGGAAAACCTGGCGCGCGACCGCGACATTCCGGGCTTCGTGATCGTCGCGCCGCCGCGCACGCTGGCGGAATTGCGGCGCGTCATCAATTCAAGCGTGAAGGACCGCGTCATCGCCGAGATCGACAAGGACCTCACCGGCCATCCGGTCGGGGACATCGAGCGGCATCTGACCGCGGCGTAGCCGCAGACGCCGCGAATGGAAAGTTTCCACTTGCGGAAACTATCTATTGCCCTCCACCGGCCAGCAAGTGGGTGAAGCAGCGCGAGACCGCCATGACTCAGGCTTTCGACCGGCTGGCGCAGGCGATGGCCGAATTTCCCGAGGACAGCAGATGAAAAGCAATTCCGTGGACCACGCCACCTTCGTCGTCGAACGCATGCTGCCGGGACGTCCGCCGCATGCCTTCCGGTTCTGGTCGGAATTCGATCTCAAGCGCAAATGGACGTCGTGTCATCCGGACTGGACCGTGCTCGAAGACAGCTTCGGTTTCCGGATCGGCGGGTCGGAAGCGGCCCGATGGCGCACAGCCGAGGGCGAGATGCGGGGATTCCGCGCGCACTACTTCGACATCGTGCCGGGCGAACGGATCATCTACGCCTATGAGATGACCCTCGGCGCGCGGCGGCTGTCGGCGTCGCTGGCGACGGTTGTGTTCACCGCAGACGGCGCGCAAACCAGAATGACATTCACCGAGCAGGCCGCCGTGCTCGACGCCGATGCCGGGATCGACGCGCGGGCATCCGGGACCGGGAGCGGTTTCGAACGGCTGGCCGCCGTCATGGAGCAGGAGCAGTCCCCGCTGCACTGAGTTAGTCGGTGAACACCACCGTCTTGCGCCCGTTGAGGATCACGCGGTCCTCAAGGTGATAGCGCATCGCGCGGGCGAGCACCCGCCGCTCGATGTCCGCGCCCTTGCGCACGAGGTCTTCCGGCGCATCGCGATGGCTGATGCGCTCGATATCCTGCTCGATGATCGGGCCTTCGTCGAGATCGCTGGTGACGTAATGCGCGGTCGCGCCGATCAGCTTGACGCCGCGCTCATGCGCCTGGTGATAGGGCTTGGCGCCCTTGAAGCCCGGCAGGAACGAGTGGTGGATGTTGATGCAGCGCCCCGAGAGCTTGCCGGCGAAATCCTCCGACAGCACCTGCATGTAACGCGCCAGCACCACCAGATTTGTTTTGGTGTCCTGAATGATTTTCCAGACCGCCGCTTCCTGCTCGTCCTTGGTGGTGCGCGTCACCGGCAGATGGTGAAACGGGATGCCTGCGAAATCGATCCCGGCGTAGGTTTCCAGCGGATGATTGGAAACGATAGCGGTCGGGGTCATCGGCAACTCACCGCGCCGGCAGCGATAAAGAATGTCGGCGAGACAGTGATCGAACTTCGACACCATCAGCAGCACGCGCTGGTGCACAGAACGGTCGCGCAACTGCCAGACCATGTCGAACGGCTTTGCCATCACGCCAAATCCGGCCTCAAGCGTGGGCAGGTCCACCGGTGCGGCGGGCGAACCGAACATCACCCGCATGAAGAACCTGCCGGTCTCGATATCGCTGTATTGCTGCGCGTCGAGAATGTTCTGCCCGTTGGCGAACAGGAAGGTGGAGACCGCCGACACGATGCCGGGGCGGTCCGGACAGGACAGGGTCAGGACGAATTGCTGTGAGGACATGAGGACTTTTTCAGATTTTGGACGACAGGTGGCGGGCGGAACCCTCCTGTAACATCACTCCTTCCGTTAGCCAATCGCTCGGAGACCTGCACCGTCATTGCGAGGAGCGCAGCGGCGAAGCAATCCAGCCTTCCCTTGCGACGCCTGAATCTCTGGATTGCTTCGCTTCGCTCGCAATGACGAAGAGAGACTGCAAAACAGGCTTTCAGCCGATGGGTTGAGGGCGTAAATTACCGCGAGGCGTTCCACTGTGGCGGCGTAAGACATTCTCCGTGAAAGACATCGATGGCTGGCAGGCTTGAAGGTTATCGCATCCTGATTCTGGAAACGCGCGAGGAAGCGCAGTTTTCACGGCTGCTGCAGGAACAGGGCGCCAACGTGCTGCAATGTCCGATGTTCACCATTCACGACGCGCCGGACCCTGCCCCGATCGAGGCCTGGATCAGGCTGTTCATCGCAAAGCCGTTCGACGATCTGGTGCTGATGACCGGCGAAGGCCTTCGCCGCATGATGAAGGTCGCGCAGCGCATCGGCGTCGATCAGGATTTCGTCGCAGCCCTTGCCAAGGCGAAGAGATATGCCCGCGGCCCGAAGCCGGTGCGGGCGCTGCGCGAGATCGGTCTCGAAGCGAATGTGCAGACCGAGACGCCGACATCGGAAGGCGTCGCCGCCATGCTGGCTCAAGAGAACCTGAAAGGCCACCGCGTCGGATTGCAGCTTTATCCCGACAAGGATCATGGCAAGCTGATCGCGGCGATCACCTCATACGGCGCAACTGTCGAACCCGTGCTGCCCTACATCTACGACGGCCAGGCAGCGGACACCAACATCGTCGCGGCTATCGGCGAAATGGCGCAGCGCCGCGTCGATGCGATTGCGCTGACCAGTTCAGGTCAGGTGCGGCGTTTGATCGATGTGGCGCGCGCGCACAATTGTGAAGACCAGTTGCGCGCCGGCCTCAAGCAGACGCCGGTGGCCTCGGTTGGTCCCGTCGTGTCCGACGAGCTGAAGGCCAACGGCCTGCACACCGACATCTATCCCGCCAACGATTCGTTCTTCATGAAGCCGTTGATCAGCGCGATGGCGACTGCACTCAACAAGGCGCCGCCACGTCTGCAAAATGCGACACCGTCTCATTGAACAGAACATGGCTGTTGGCTTTGCCGAACGCGGCGGCAGTTGCTAAGACTCCGGAAAACAAGTACGCGCGATTGTTGTGCGCCGCAAATAGACCGGGGTGGATATGCCGAACTTGCCGCTGACAGGGTTGTGCGTCGTTGAACTCGGATCGGGCGATACGCTCGGCTATTGCGGCAAGCTGTTCGCGGATTTCGGCGCAGAGGTCATCAAGATCGAGCCGCAGGGCGGCGATCCCGGCCGCCGCATTCCGCCGCTTGCGGATGCGGGCGAAGGCAAGCGCGAGAGCCTCAACTTCGCGTGGCTGAACACCAACAAGAAGAGCATCACCGCCGATCCTGAAACGCCGGCGGGCGCAAACCGGATTCTCGAACTGCTCGCGAACTCCGATCTGCTGCTCGATGCGCGCCATCCCGACGACATCGCAGCCTCGCAGATTTCGCACGAGCGTTTGCGCAAGGCCGATCCCGGCCTCGCCATCACCGCGATGTCGTGGTTCGGCGAACACGGACCGTATCGCAACTATCTCGCGACCGACTCGGTATGCCGCAGCCTCGCCGGACTGGTGAAGCTGGTCGGTCCGGTCGAGGGACCGCCGGTGTTGCCGCGCGACGGACAGATCGGCGTGGTCGGCGGACTGACCGCGTTCATTCCGAGTCTTGCCGGACTCTACGGACATGCGCACGGCGCGCGCCGCTTCGCCGTCAACAATCTGGAGGCCATGCTGCATATCAGCGAGTTCGACACCGGACTCGCGCTGGAATCCGGTTTCACGCGCCCGCGCCCCGGTATCAACCGGTTCGGCCGTGGTTATCCGTCCGGCAACTTTGTCACCAGGCATGGCTGGCTCGGCGTCACCGTGGTTACGCCCGCGCAATGGTCAGCGTTCTGCACCATGCTCGATATGCCCGAACTCGGCGCCGATCCGAAATATTCGGCGACCATCGGCCGCTTCAACCATGCGGACGAATTGAAGGCGATCATCACGCCGGCTCTGCTGAAGAAAACCGCGCTGGAATGGTTCGAGATGGGCATCGAGCTGCGGCTTCCGCTCGCCGTCGTGCCGGACATGAAGGAACTGCTCGAGCAGGACGTGCATCGCGTGCGCGGCGCGTTCGGGCCGGTGAAAATCGGTACGGCGTCATTTGAAGGCCCGGTGCTGCCGCAATATCTGACGCGCTCAAAGCCAAAGCCAAACGGACGCGCGCCGCTGGCCGGCGCGGACGACAAGGCCGCCCTGCCCGCACATCAACGCAGCGCCACGCGCGCGGCGACTGCGACAGACGCGTTGCCGTTGAAGGGCCTGCGCATCATCGATCTCACCATGGGCTGGGCCGGGCCGACCGCAACGCGCCAGATGGGCGATCTCGGCGCGGACATTATTAAGGTGGAGTCGTGCCAGTATCCCGACTGGTTCCGCGGCACCGACACGCGGCCGCCCTATCATGAGGAACGGACCTACGAGAAGACCTACTGGTTCCAGATGAACAACCGCAACAAGCGCGGCATCACGCTGGACCTGACCACCGAAGCCGGCCTCTCGCTGCTCAAGCGCCTGATGAAGGACGCCGACGCGGTGATCGACAATTACGCCGCCGACGTGATGCCGCGCCTCGGCCTCGGCGTCGACGACATTCTCAAGATCAATCCGCGTCTCGTTGTGGTCACCATGCCCGCCTTCGGCATGACGGGAAAATGGAGCGGTGCGCGCGCCTATGGCTCGACGCTCGAACAGGCGTCGGGTTTGCCGTCGGTCACCGGCGGCCCGGACGATCCGCCGGTCATGCTGCATGCGGCGATCGGCGATCCGATCGGCGGCCTGAATGCCGCCGCCGCGCTGCTGCTCGGCTTCATGCATCAGCGGAGCACCGGCGAAGGCCAGCACATCGATCTCAGCCAGGTGGAATGCATGCTGCCGATGGTGGCGCCGTCGATTCTCGAACAGTCCGCCCTGGGCGCAACCAGTCCGCGGATCGGCAACCGCCATCCGCAACATGTGCCGAACGGATGCTTCCCCACCCTCGGCATCGATCAGTGGCTCACGCTGTCTGTGCGAAGCGACGACGAGTGGCGCGCGCTGTGCGGCGTGATGCGGCGGGCGGATCTAGCGGCCAATCCCGAATTCGCAACCGCTGAAGGCCGGCGCAGGCATGAAGATTCCATCGAGGTCGCGATCCGGCACTGGCTCGCCGATGTGCGTCCCGACATTGCGATGGTGACATTGCAGAAGGCCGGCGTGCCCGCAGGCATCGCCAAGCTGCCGCAGGATCTCGCGGCCGATCCGCATTTGCTGAAGACCGGACACTGGCAGCCGAGCGACCGGCCCTTCATGGGCCCGCATCTGTTGCCGTCGGTGGCCTATCGCGAGGGCGACAGCGAGTTGCCCTATCCGATTGTGAATGTCGCGCCGACGCTCGGCCAGCATAATCAGGAGGTATTGCGCGAGGTGCTCGGCCTCAGCGAGGCCGAGATCGCCGATCTTGCGCGGAGCGAGATCATCGGCACCGAGGCGACGCTGCCGAAGCCGAAGAAGAAAAAGACTGAGGGCAAAGCCGCAAGCGCGGCGAGCTAGTTCAGATAGCCAAGCGGGATATGGTGAGACCCCGCATTTTCTCCCCGCAAGCGGGGCGAGGGAGCGTGCTCCGCTCTGCCTTGTTAGGCCCCGCTTCCCATAAACTGCATCACCACCTCACGGCTGTGCGGCCGGGTCCGGTGCTCGATCAGATAGATCGCCTGCCAGGTGCCGAGCGCCAGCGCGCCGTCGAGAACCGGGATCTGCAGGTTGCTGCACGTCAGCATGGCCTTGATGTGCGCCGGCATGTCGTCCGGACCTTCGATGGTGTGACGCCAGCCGCCGTCGGCGGGCGCAAGCCGCCGCAATAACGTCATCAGATCCGCCAGCACATCGGGATCGGCATTCTCCTGAATGGTGAGTGACGCGGACGTGTGACGGATGAACAGGCTCACGGCTCCCGTCGCACCGCCGCTCTGCTGCAGAAATCGCGCGACCTCCGCCGTGATATCGATGAAGCCTTCGCCCTTCGTCGGCACGGTCAATACCGAGGTGGCGATGGTGTCGACGTTGGCTGAAAGAACGGGTGTCTGTTTCATGTATCTGTCGCTCACAATCGGGCGATGGTCGCCGCGTCGAATTCGCCGTCGTAGTATTTTTGCAGGGCCATGACGAAGTCTGCATTGTCCGGCGTGACCTTGGCAAACAGCGTCATCGACGACCTGAATTTGATGTCGTCGGGCGAACCCAAAATCGCGTGAATGTCCTTGCCCGCAACAGCGTTCACCAGCCGGGTGCATTCGCGCAGCCGCGGCCCGAGCACCGGATGATCCAGATAGGCCAAAGCCTCCGCGCGCGAGTGCACCGCATATTGCTGCGCCATCGCGCTGAATCCGAGACCTTCGATCTGCGGAAAAATGAACCACATCCAGTGGCTTTGTTTCCGGCCTGCACGCAGTTCCGAGACGACGCGCGGATACACCGGCGCCTGCGCCGAGATGAACCGCTCAAGGTCGAAGATATCGTCGCTCATCGGCTGTTCCCGTGCCGGACGCGCAAGGATATCGCGGAACCTTGGCCGACCGTCAGGGTTTTCCTTCGAGCAAGGGAGGTTCCCATGAAGCTTGTTTTCGCGTTCCTGGTCGCCATTGCCGGTCTCGCGATCCCCGCAGCCGGGTTCGCCTCGCCCCTTGTCGGCGCGACGTCGCCTTTAACTGCGTCAGCTGACGACAAGGCATTTTGCGTCCGCACGAAGGGCGACATCAGCCGGCCCGGCGACTGCATGTTTGCATCCTACAGGGAATGCAAACAGTCGGGCGCCTCGGTCTATGGCGAATGCTATCGCAATCCCCGCGCGGCAAACGCGAGGCAGATTCGCAAGCACCCTGCACCGTCGTCACAATAGATCCAGAGACTTGGATCCAGAGATTTCGCCTATAGTCTTATCGCTGTTCCTTGAGGAACGCGGCATACGCGCGCTTCATGCCCTCGTCGAGCGAGGTCGTCGCCCGCCATCCGAATTTGGCGAGCTTGCTGACGTCGAGCAGCTTGCGCGGCGTTCCGTCCGGCTTCGACGTATCAAACGCGATCTCGCCGGTGTAGCCGACGGTCCGCGCCACCACCCGCGCAAAATCCGCGATGGAAATATCCTCGCCGGTCCCGACATTGATGAGACCGCCCTCCGAATAGTTCTTGATCAGATGGATCGAGGCGTCGGCCATGTCATCGACATAGAGAAACTCGCGCCGCGGCGTGCCGGTGCCCCACACCACGACGTCGCGCGCGCCGGTTTCCTTCGCTTCGTGAAAGCGGCGGATCAACGCCGCCACCACGTGGCTGTATTCGGGATGATAGTTGTCGCCGGGGCCATAGAGATTGGTCGGCATGACGCTGATGAAGTCGCTGCCGTACTGGGCGCGGTAAGCCTCCGCCATCTTGACGCCGGCGATTTTGGCGATCGCATAGGGCTCGTTGGTCGGCTCAAGCGTGTCGGTCAGCAGCGAATCCTCGCGCAGCGGCTGCGGAGCCAGCTTCGGATAAATGCACGAGGAGCCGAGAAACAGCAGCTTCTCGACGCCGTGCACGTGCGCCGCATGAAGGACGTTGGTCGCGATCAGGAGATTTTCGTAAATGAATTCGGCGCGCAGGGTGTTGTTGGCGACAATACCGCCGACCTTCGCGGCCGCATGGAGTACAACCTGCGGGCGCATGGCCGAGAACCACCGGTTGACCGCCGCTTGATCGAGCAAATCAAGTTCGCTCCGCGAAACAGTCAGGATTTCGACGTCCTCGCGGACGAGCCGACGCGCGAGAGCGCTGCCCACCATCCCCCGATGGCCGGCCACGAAAACGCGCTTTCCCTTCAGATCAAATGGCAGGACGGCCATCATCGATCCTGCACAGCGACCGTGACGGTCGCGACTTTCCCGCTGGCATGTTCACTTAAACCCCGCACCCAAGATTGCCGAAATGTAGGCAAGCACAAAAAACAACCAAATTCTTGCATGCTCGTACATATGCATCGGTTGCGGCCCGGCAAACAGCCCGCACCCCTATCATGGTCCTGCCCGGACGGGCAAATTAAGCATTCCCCGGTCCGGCCAGAGACCGGGCTTGCGGCTTNACCACAATCCGCCATACGAACGGCCCGGACGGTACAAGATCAAAAAGTCTTGGCCATCCATTCAAAAACAGCCGGTCACAAAGAGAATTCAGGGAGATGAATATGCGTAAAATAATGATCGCTGCGGCAGTCGCGCTTCCCATGTTGGGCGGAGCGGCGATGGCCCAGGAGACCGTGAAGATCGGCTATATCGACCCGCTCTCGGGCGGCGGCGCGAGCGTCGGCGAAATCGGTCTCAAGACCTTCCAGTTCCTCGCCGACGAAGTGAACGCCAAGGGCGGCATTCTCGGCAAGAAGGTCGAAATCGTTCCGCTCGACAACAAGACCAATCCGCAGGAAAGCCTGATCCAGGCCCAGAAAGCGATCGACTCGGGCGTGCGCTACATCACTCAGGGCAACGGCTCTGCGGTGGCCGGCGCGCTGACCGACTTCATCACCAAGTACAACGAGCGCAATCCCGGCAAGGAAGTGCTGTACTTCAACTACGCCGCGGTCGACCCGGTCCTCACCAACGAAAAGTGCAGCTTCTCGCACTTCCGCTGGGACGCCAATTCCGACATCAAGATGGAAGCCCTCACCAACTACATGAAGGGCGTTCCGGCGATCAAGAAACTCTACCTGATCAACCAGGACTACTCGTTCGGCGAATCGGTGCGCACCACCGCGCGCGCGATGCTGAAGGCGAAGCGTCCCGACATCGAGATCGTCGGCGACGAAAAGCACCCGCTGCTGAAGGTCACCGACTTCGCGCCGTATATCGCGAAGATCAAGGCGTCCGGCGCGGACAGCGTGATCACCGGCAACTGGGGCCAGGACTTCGCACTGCTGCTCAAGGCAGCCGCTGACTCCGGCCTCAAGGTCAACTGGTACACCTACTACGCAGGCGGCACCGGCGGTCCGACCGCGATCAAGCAGGCCAACCTCAACGACCAGGTATTCCAGGTCGCGGAAGCCTACCCGAACATCGAGCACGCTTCGTCGAAGGCCTTTGAAAAGTCGCTGCGCGACAAGTACGGCTTCAGCCTGTTCTATCCGCGCGCCGTCAATGAAATGCGGATGTTCGCGCTCGCAGCCGAAAAGGCCAAGTCGCTCGAGCCGGTCAAGGTTGCGGCCGCGCTGGAAGGCATGGACTACGAAGTCTTCAGCGGCGGCAAAGGCTTCATGCGCAAGGACGACCACCAGTTCTTCCAGCCGATCTACATCGCGCAGTTCGGCGAGCTGAAGAACAAGGAAACGTTCGACGAAGAAAAGACCGGTTGGGGCTGGAAGGGTGTCGCCAAGATCGACGCCGACAAGACCGTCCTGCCGACCACCTGCAAGATGACCCGTCCATAAGAGGTCACTGCAAGCTGGCTTTTTTCGCCAACTGATTGTGTTCGCCCCGGCAACCGCCGGGGTGAACATGAGACCTTCATGTATCCGGGGGGAGTGCTGAGGTCGTGCTTGAACTAGTCGTCATATCTACATTGAACGGTATCCTGTTCGGGATGCTGTTATTCCTGATGGCCAGCGGCCTGACGGTGATCTTCAGCATGCTCGGCGTGCTGAACTTCGCGCATGCCAGCTTCTACATGCTCGGCGCCTTTTTCGGATTTCAGGTCAGCCGGTGGTTCGGCTTCTGGCCTGCCCTGCTGATCGCGCCGCTCCTTGCGGGAATTATCGGCGCCGGTGTCGAGCGCTTCGGCCTGCGCCGGGTCCACCGCAACGGCCATGTCGCCGAACTGCTGTTCACCTTCGGCCTTGCATTCGCGATCGAGGAAGTGGTGCAGATCATCTGGGGCAAGAGCCCGGTGGATTTCCGCGTGCCCGCCTCGCTCGATTTCCCCGCCTTCACGATCTTCTCGACCAACTATCCCGCCTACAAGATGTTCATGCTGCTGGTGTCGATCGGCATCTTCCTCGCGCTGCTCCTCGTGCTGAAGCGCACGCGGGTCGGCATGATCGTGCAGGCGGCGCTGACCCATCCGCACATGGTCGGCCATCTCGGCCACAATGTCGGGCGCATCTTCATGATGGTGTTCGGCGTCGGCACCGCGCTCGCCGCGGTGGCGGGCGTCATCGCAGGCCCGGCGCTGGTCACCCAGTCAAACATGGCCGGTCTCCTCGGGCCCATCCTGTTCGTCGTCGTGGTGGTCGGCGGGCTTGGCTCGCTGCCGGGCGCGTTCATCGCCTCGCTGCTGATCGGCCTTGTGCAGACTTTTGCGGTGTCGATGAACGGATCGCTGTCCGAAGTGTTCGGTCCGCTGAGCCCCGCCTATGCATCCACCTGGCTGGCCGATATCTGGAACGTCACTGTCGCGCAGGTCGCGCCGATCATGCCCTATGTGCTGCTGGTGCTGATCCTAGCGCTCCGTCCGATGGGTCTTTTGGGGACGCGTGAAACATGAGCGATATCACCGCACGCGCCGCGCCGCCGCCGCCGACCGCCGCCGACAACCTCAAGTTCTACGGGCTCTGGGCCGCTGTCGCGATCTTTTTGCTGGTGCTGCCGAAAGTTTTCGGCTCAGGCGGCGCCCTGACGACGTTCAGCCTGATCGGCATCTCGATCATCTTCGCGCTGTCCTACAACATCCTGCTCGGCCAGACCGGCATGCTGTCATTCGGCCACGCGGTCTATTACGGCCTCGGCGGCTTCCTCGTCATTCACGCCATCAACATCATCGGCGGCAACAAGTGGGCGATCCCGCTGCCGCTGGTGCCGCTGATCGGCGGCCTGACCGGCCTCGCCTTCGCGATCCTGCTCGGATGGGTGTCGACGCAACGCTCGGGCACCGCCTTCGCCATGATCTCGCTCGGCGTCGCCGAACTGGTTGCTTCCTCGGCGCTGATCCTGCGCACCTTCTTCGGCGGCGAAGCCGGCATCTCCGCCAACCGCACCAAGCTGCTGAGCGTGTTCGGCTGGAATTTCGGCCCGCAGATCCAGATCTACTATCTGGTGGCGGCCTGGACGCTGATCTGCATGATTGCGATGTACGCCCTCACCCGCACCCCGCTGGGGCGGATGTGCAATGCGGTTCGCGATAACCCGGAACGCGTGCAGTTCGTCGGCTACGATCCGCATGTGGTCCGCTACATCGCGTTCTGCTTCTCCGGCTTTTTTGCCGGCATCGCGGGCTCGCTCGCCGCCATCAACTTCGAGATTGCGAACTCGGCCTATCTCGGCGCGGTGCAGTCCGGCACCGTGCTGTTCGCCGCCTACATCGGCGGTATCGGCTTCTTCATCGGACCGATCGTCGGCGCGATCTTCGTCACGCTGCTGTCGCTTGGCCTCAGCGATCTGACCCATGTCTGGCAGCTTTACTTCGGGCTGTTCTTCATCGTGGTCGTGATGTACGCCCCCGGGGGCATCACGGGCCTCCTGATGATGCATCGTCCGCTGATCAGGGGCGGCACGCTCGGACGCGTCCTGCCGTCCTATCTGGTCGCGCTTGTTCCCACACTTGCACTGATGATCGGCCTGATGCTCGGAATCGAGTCTATCGTTCACTACACGATGAATCCGATGGAAGATCCAAATGTGAAGGCATTCGGAATTCCGTTCAACGCCGCGAACCCGGTCACGTGGGCTGTCGCGCTGGTCCTGATCGTCGGCGGCTTCAGCATTGCGCGCATGACATGGAAGCGGGCCGCCGTGGCTTGGGACGAGGCGCTGACCACAGCGCGTGCGAAGGAACTGGCAGCATGATGTCAGATGTGAAGCCCAACGCCATTGAAATCCGCGACGTTCAGAAGAGCTTCGGCATCACCAAGGTGATCCGCGACCTCAATCTGAAAGTGGCGCAAGGCGAACGCCATGCGCTGATCGGCCCGAACGGCGCCGGCAAATCGACCACGTTCAACCTCATCAGCGGCTATATGTCGCCGACCAGCGGCGAAGTGCTGATGCGCGGCGAGCGCATCGACAGCCTCGCGCCCTACCAGATCAACCGGCGCGGGCTGTCCCGCAGCTTTCAGGTCACCAACGTCTTCGCCAACATGACGGTGTGGGAAAATCTGCGCTGCGCGGTGCTGTGGGCGACGGGGCACAAATACGCATTCTGGAAAAGCGTCGACAACCTGCCTGAAGTGCGCGAGCGCACCGCGCAGATCCTGGAAGACATCAGCCTCACCTCGCGGCGTGACATCCCGGCTGGCCTTTTGACCTATGCCGAACAGCGCGCGCTGGAGATCGGCATCACCATCGCCGGCGGCGCCGACGTCATCCTACTCGATGAACCGACGGCGGGCATGAGCCACGCCGAAACCGAACGTGCGGTGGATCTGATCCGGCGTCTCACCGTGGGCAAGACGCTGCTAATCGTCGAGCACGACATGAGCGTGGTGTTCGGCCTCGCCGACCGCATCTCGGTTCTGGTCTACGGCCATATCATCGCATCCGGAACGCCTGAGGAAATCCGCAACAGTCCGAAGGTCAAGGAAGCCTATCTGGGCGAGGAAGCTGCCTGATGTTGGAAGTTCAGGATCTGCACGCCTATTACGGCAAGAGCCACATCCTTCAGGGTGTCGATATGCATATCGGCGCCGGCGAGGTCGTCAGCCTGCTGGGGCGCAACGGCGTCGGCCGCTCGACCACGGTCAAGGCGATCATGGGCGAAGTGCCGCCGCACGGCACCATCAAGTTCAAGGGGCAGGAGATCGCCGGTCTGCCGAGCTTCAGGATCGCGCATCTCGGGCTCGGCTACGTGCCCGAGCATCGCGACATCTTCCCCGGCCTCACCGTGCGGCAGAACCTGCTGCTCGGGGTCAAGGACACCAAGCGTCCGGGCAAATGGAAGCTCGACGACATGCTCGAGATGTTTCCGAACCTGAAGGAGCGCGCCGATACGGCCGCGGGCGTGCTGTCCGGCGGCGAAAAGCAGATGCTGACCATTTGCCGCACGCTGATGGGTGACCCCGAACTCGTCATGATCGACGAGCCGACCGAAGGTCTGGCGCCGCTGATCGTGCAGCAGGTCGGCGATCTGATCGCCGAAATCGCCCGGCGCGGCGTCGCCATCCTGCTGGTCGAACAGAAGCTGTCGATTGCGATGCGCATCTCGCACCGGGTCTACGTGATGGGCCACGGCCGCATCGTGTTCGAAGGCACCCCGGCCGATCTCAAGGCCAATCAGGCCATCCGCAAGGAGTGGCTCGAGGTGTGATATCGCCCGCCCTGCGATGTACGAGTCATCGCAGACCTGCCGGATGAACTCACATGCGGACCGAACAAAGCGTTCTGCGCCTGTCGATCGCGGTAACCCTGGCTCTGGCCGGGCTGGGGATTTTGTTCGGCCTGTTATCGGGGTCCTACGCGATTGTTTTCGACGGCGTCTATGCGCTGATCGACGCGGTGATGACGATCCTCGCTTTGCTGGTGTCCAACCTGATCGCGGCATCGACGCGGGACGGCGGCTCCAAGTCCAGGCTGATTGCGCAGTTCACCATGGGCTTCTGGCATCTGGAGCCGATGGTGCTGGGATTGAACGGCGTCCTCTTGATCGGCGCTGCGATTTACGCGCTGATCAATGCCATCGGCAGCCTGCTGACGGGCGGGCGTGAACTCGCATTCGATCAGGCGATTATCTACGCCGTGCTGATAACGCTCGCCGCGATCGGCATGGCGATCTTTGACATCAAGGCCAACCGGACCATTAAATCCAATTTCGTCGCTCTGGATGCAAAGGCCTGGATGATGTCGGCGGCGCTGACGGCCGCCCTGCTCGTGGCCTTCATCTTCGGCTACATGATTCAGGGCACGAGCCTGAAATGGATGTCGCCCTATATCGACCCTGCCGCGCTGGCGATCGTCTGCCTGATTGTCATTCCAATACCGATCGGCACGGTGCGTCAGGCGCTCGCCGACGCCCTGCTGGTCACGCCGCCGGACCTCATGCAGCACGTCGAGGCCATCGCCCGGCAAATCGTGCAACGCTATCAATTCCTGTCCTACCGGGCCTATGTCGCACGCGTCGGCCGCGGCCGGCAGATCGAATTGTACTTCATCGTTCCGGCCGGTTTGCCGCCAAAGCGGCTCGAGGAATGGGACAAGATCCGCGACGAGATTGGCGACGCGATCGGCAACGACACCCCCGACCGCTGGCTGTCCATTGTCTTTACGACCGATCTGGAATGGGCGGAGTGAGGCTTGCCGGCGCAGCGGACGTTCATCCCGTCATTGCGAGCAAAGCGAAGCAATCCAGAAGCAACAAACAAAGACTGGATTGCTTCGTCGCTACGCTCCTCGCAATGACGGCATAACTGCGCGGTTCGCACCATTTCACCTCTCCCCGCAAGAGCGGGGCGAGGGAGCGACGCACGCCTATTCCCCGTACCCGCGCAGCTTTTCCAGATCGATCACCGTCACGCCGCCGTATTCGAGCCGCAACAGACCTTCCTTCTCCAGCGTCTTGAGGCACTGGTTGGCGTTCTGGCGTGAGATTCCGGAAATCGCGCCAAGCTCCTCCTGCGTGATGTCCAGGTGGCGCGTATGATCCGGATACAGGATCGGGTTGAACAACGACGCGAGCGAGCGTGCGAGGCGCGCCTTCGCGTCCAGCATCCGGCCGTATTCGACCAATCCCATGAACTGGCCGAGGCGTTCGTTCAACAAACCCACAAGGAAGCGGTTGAACGCCACGCTGTTCTCGAACAGCCAGAAGAAGGTGGCGCGATCCATCAGCGCGAGGCGCGTATCGCGCAAGGCGACAGCGTCATATCGTCTGGCTTCGTTCTTGAGCACGGTTCCCTCGCCGAACCACGCGCCGTTGGTCATGCCGGTGAAGCTGACGGCCTTGCCGTCGCGCGAGCCAGTGCCGATCCGGACCAGTCCGGTGACGACGCCCATCCAGTATTCGAAATGATCGCCGCGCATGCAGATGAATTCGTTCGCGCCGAACGACTTTTCGATGACACCGGCGCGAGCAACTTCGATTTCCCGCTCGCTCAGGCCGCGCGACCAGACCGCAATACGCTTGAGGTAATCCGCAGAAACCATGCTGTCTCGACCGCCCTTCGCGTCGTGCAATGCTGCGACGCGGCAAAATGTCCTTCGGTATACCGCGCGCGCACCGAAATTGCCCAACGAATTGTCAGGCACAAGACATTTCGGTGTCGCGGTTTGCCGTAAGGACGACGACGGCAAACGCGTCCTGCGGCGCAAAACATCAATAGTAGAATGGCTTGCCACGGCCCCCCGGTATAGGATCGGGACCATAGCGGACCATAGATAAAGAGCGCGCCAAGCGCCGTATCTGGGAGGATTTGAGTGGCTTACGCATTGGAGGTGCGGGGGGTCTCACTGCGGTTCGGCGGCGTGCGCGCGCTGACCGACGTGAGCTTCGGCGTCAAGGAAGGCGAACTGTTTTCGATCATCGGGCCCAACGGCGCCGGCAAGACCTCGATCGTCAACTGCGTTTCCGGCCGTTACACCCCGACCGAGGGACAGCTTTTCTATCAGGACCGCGACATTACCGGCCTCAAGCCGAATGCACGCGCGGCGCTCGGCATTGGCCGTACATTCCAGAACCTGGCGCTGTTCCACCACATGACCGTGCTCGACAACATCATGGTCGGCCGGCATCACCTGCTGAAGAACAACTTCATCACCGGTTCGCTGTACTGGCTGACCGGCGCGCGGCGCGAGGAACTCGAACACCGCCGCAAGGTCGAAGAGATCATCGACTTCCTCGATCTGCAGTCGGTGCGCAAGGCGACCGCAGGCACCCTCTCCTACGGCCTGCGCAAGCGCGTTGAACTCGCGCGCGCCATGGCGCTGGAACCGAAACTCATTCTTCTCGACGAGCCGATGGCCGGCATGAACTTCGAGGAGAAGGAAGACATGGCCCGCTACATCGTCGATCTCAACGAAGAATACGGGATGACGGTGATGATGATCGAGCACGACATGGGCGTCGTGATGGACATTTCCCACCGCGTCACCGTGCTGGATTTCGGTCGCAAGATCGCCGAAGGCCTGCCCGCCGACGTGCTGGACGATCCGCACGTCAGAAAGGCCTATCTCGGCGAAGAAGACGAAGTGCTCGACGCTCTCGATGACACCAATCCCGTCGCGGAGGCCACAGCATGATGGATTATGCAGGCCGCGTCGCGCAGGCCGACACCTATCCCAAGATGCTGCGGCTCAACGCCAAAGAGCACGGCAACGCCATCGCGCTGCGCGAAAAGGACTTCGGTCTCTGGCGCGTTTTTTCGTGGAACGACTACCATACCCGCGTGCATGATTTCGCCCTCGGCATGATCGAGCTTGGACTGAAGCGCGGCGACGTCATCGGCATCATCGGCGACAACCGTCCGGACTGGGTGGCGGCGGAAATCGCGGCTCACGCCATCGGCGGCATGTCACTCGGCATGTATCGCGAGTCGCTGCCCGAGGAAGTGCTGTATCTGCTAACCTACGGCGAAACCAAGATCGTGTTCGCCGAAGACGAAGAGCAGGTCGACAAGCTGCTCGAACTCGGCGACCGCGCGCCGCATCTCAAGCACATCGTCTATTCCGATCCACGCGGCATGCGGAAATACAGCGACCCCCGGCTGATCGACGCCGCCAAGCTCGCGAAGATGGGCCGCGAGCGCGCCGCGCGCGAGCCGCAGCTCTACGATCAACTGGTCGACGCCACCAAGGCTGACGATGTCGCCATCCTCTGCACCACGTCCGGCACCACGTCGAATCCGAAGCTCGCGATGCTGACCGCTGGCAGCGTGCTGCGCCACTGCGCGGCGTATCTCTCCTTCGATCCCAAGGGCCCGGACGACGAGTATGTGTCGGTGCTTCCCCTGCCCTGGATCATGGAACAGGTCTACGCGCTCGGAAAGGGTCTGCTCTCCAGGATGAAGGTGAACTTCGTCGAGCAGGCCGATACCATGATGAACGACTTCCGCGAAATCGCGCCGACCTTCGTGCTGTTCGCGCCGCGCATCTGGGAAGCCATCGCCGCCGACGTCCGCGCGCGCGTGATGGATGCCTCGGCGATGAAGCAGAGCCTCTATGAAACCGGCATGAAGGCCGGGCTGTCGGCGCTGGATCAGGGCAAGACGTCGATGGTGGCGGAAACCCTGGTGTTCCGCGCGCTGCGTGACCGCCTCGGATTCACGCGGCTGCGGTCGGCAGCGACCGGCGGCGCTGCACTCGGTCCCGACACCTTCAAGTTCTTTCGCGCCATGGGCGTGCCGCTGCGTACGCTCTACGGCCAGACTGAAACGCTGGGCGCCTTCACGCTGCACAAGCCGGACGAGGTCGATCCCGACACCACTGGCGTTTCGATGTCAGACGAGATCGAGATCGAGGTCCGCGATCCCGACGTCAACGGTGTCGGCGAGATCGTGGTGCGCCATCCCAACATGTTCTCGGGTTACTACAAGAACGAGGCCGCTACCGCTGCGGAAGTGCGCGACGGCTGGATGCATTCGGGCGACGCCGGTTACTTCAACAAGGCGAAGCAGCTTGTGGTCATCGACCGCATCAAGGACATGGCGCAGACCGCGCGCGGCGACCGCTTCTCGCCGCAGTACATCGAAAACAAGCTGAAGTTCTCGCCCTACGTCGCCGAGGCCGTGGTGCTGGGCGACGGGCGCGACTACCTCGCGGCGATGCTCTGCATCCGCTTCTCCATCGTCTCGAAATGGGCCGAGAAGAACCGGATTTCCTTCACCACCTACACCGACCTGTCCTCGCGCCCGGAAACCTACGAACTGCTGCGCAAGGAAGTCGAAGCGGTCAACGCCACGCTACCGCCGGCGCAACGCATCTCCAAGTTCTTGCTGCTTTACAAGGAACTCGACGCCGACGACGGCGAGCTGACGCGCACCCGCAAGGTCCGCCGCACCGTCATCAATGACAAGTACGCCGACATCATTAATGCGATCTACGGCGGCAAGCCGGACATCGACATCGACACCGTGATCCGTTTCCAGGACGGCACCACGCAGCGCATCCGCTGCACGCTGCCCGTCATCGACCTCGGCGCGCGCAGAAAGACGGCGGAGGCCGCAGAGTGAACACCCAGCTTCTGATCCAACTCCTCATCAACGGTCTCGTGGTCGGTACGCTTTATGGCGTCGTCGCGATGTCGTTCGTGCTGATCTACAAGGCGACGCAGGTGGTCAACTTCGCGCAGGGCGAGTTGCTGCTGATCGGCGCGTGGGTGTGCTGGTTCCTGCTCACCAAATATCAGGTGCCGTTCTGGATCGGCATGCCGATCACGCTGGTCTTCATGTTTATCTTCGGCATCCTGATCCAGCTCATCATCCTGCGCCCGATGATCGGCGAGCCGATCATTTCTGTCATCATGGTGACCATCGCGCTGTCCACGGTGTTCTCGGCGCTGATGAAATGGATGTTCGGCGTCAATCTCCAGCCGTTTCCGAAAATCTTCAACACCCAGCTGGTCAATATCTTCGGGATGCAGGTCCAGACCGTCTACATCCTCAGCCTCGCGGTGTCGGTGGCGATGATGGGTGGCATGGCATGGTTCTTCAAGGTCTCGAAATACGGCCTCGCCATGCGCGCGACCGCGTTCAACCAGCAGGTCGCGCAGTCCCTCGGCATTTCGGTGAAAAGCGTGTTCGCGATGGCGTGGGCGATTTCCGCGACCGTGTCGGCGGTGGCCGGCGTCGTGGTGGCTGTGGTCAACGGCGTATCGGCGGGCCTCGCAGCCTACGGCATCAAGGTCTTCCCCGCGGCGATCCTCGGCGGCCTCGACAGCGTCGGCGGCGCGGTGGTCGGCGGCATCATCATCGGGCTGCTTGAGAACGTCGCGCACTTCGTCGACAGCGAATACCTGCACTGGGGCAACCTGTTCGAGATCGCGCCGTTCTACGCACTTATCATCATCCTCATGATCAAGCCTTACGGCCTGTTCGGCACCAAAGACATCGAACGGATCTGATCATGGCAGGCCAAACCCTCCTCCCCGCAGGCGACTACCGCACGACTTACGCGTCGGACACCACCGTGTTCCCGACCACGACCAGCCGGAACATGATGGTCGCCGGCATCGTTCTGATCTGTTTCGCGCCCTATGTGCTGAACGAATACAGCCTCAGCCTGCTGATCCAGATCGGCATCTTCGGTATCGCCGCGCTCGGCCTCAACATCGTGGTCGGCTTCACCGGGCAGATTTCCATCGGCCACGCGGCCTTCTTCGGATTCGGCGCATTTACCTCGGCCTACGTGTCGAGCAAGCTTCACGTGCCGGTGTTCTTCGCCATTCCGCTGTCGGGTCTCGTCACAGCGCTGGTCGGCCTGATCTTCGGCCTCCCCGCTGCGCGGCTGAAAGGTCTTTACCTTGCGATCGCGACGCTGGCCGCGCAATTCATCCTGCTCGACTTCTTCTCGCGCGCCGAATGGTTCACTGGCGGCAGCGTTCCGGCCCACGCCGAACCGTTTTCGATTTTCGGCCAGGTGTTGCGCGGCGACCGCCAGTATTTCTACGTCGTGCTGGCTTACGTGATCGTCTGCTATCTTCTGGTGACCAACCTGATGCGGACGCGTGACGGGCGCGCGCTGGTCGCAGTGCGCGATCATTACCTGTCCGCCGAAATCATGGGCATCAACCTCACCAAATACCGAACGCTTTCGTTCGGATTGGCTGCATTCTTTGCCGGCGTCGGCGGCGCGCTCTACGCCCATTACAATCAGGTGGTGTCCAACGAAGGTTTCGGCATCGACCGCTCCATCATCTTCCTCGCCATGATCATCATCGGCGGCATTGGTTCGATCATGGGCACGTTGCTCGGCACCGCCTTCATGGTTCTGCTGCCGGAATCGATGGAGTGGATCAGCGCCGCGCTCAGCGGCAGCGCGATCGATCATGCCCTTGGACTCAAGAACAACATCGCATTCTTGCGCGAGATGGCCATCGGCGTCATCATCATTGTCTTTTTGATCTTCGAGCCGGACGGACTTGCTCACCGGTGGCGGCAAATCAAGGCTTACTGGAAACTCTACCCGTTCTCGCATTGAGGTCGGAACGGGACAAAAACAAAAGACCTCGAGAGGAAACCGGAGGATTACGCTTATGACCATGACGAAATTATTGAGTACAGCGTCACTCGCCCTGCTGCTCGGCGGCACTGCCGGCGTGGCTCAGGCGCAGGTTTCGCTGGGCCATCTCGCCGATTATTCCGGCGCGACATCCGACGTCGGAACACCGTACGGACAAGGCGTCGCCGACGCATACGCCTGGATCAACAAGAACGGCGGCATCGGCGGNAGATCGACACCGTCGACTACGGCTACCAGGTGCCGCGCGCGATCGCGCAGTACAAGAAGTGGTCCGGCGCGGACAAGGTCGCCGCGATCATCGGCTGGGGCACGGCGGATACCGAAGCTCTCACCGGCTTCCTCGCCCAGGACAAGATCCCGGACATCTCGGCATCGTACTCGGCGGCGCTGTCCGATCCGACCGGCGCAGGCGGCAAGGGCAAGGCAGCGCCCTACAACCTGTTCTATGGTCCGAGCTATTCGGACGCGCTGCGTGGCATGCTGACCTGGGCAGCGGACGACTGGAAGACGAAGGGAAAATCCGGCAAGCCCAAGTACGTCCACATGGGTGCAAACCATCCGTATCCGAACGCACCAAAGGCCGCCGGCGAAACGCTCGCCGCCGAACTCGGCTTCGATGTTCTGCCTGCCATCGTGTTCGCCCTGACGCCGGGCGACTACAGCGCGCAGTGCCTGACCCTGAAGAGCTCGGGTGCAAACTACGCCTATCTCGGCAACACCGCCGGCTCCAACATCTCGGTGCTGAATGCCTGTAAGGCCGCCGGCGTCGATGTCCAGTTCATGGGAAACGTCTGGGGCATGGACGAGAACGCCGCGAAGGCCGCCGGTGCAGCCGCCGACGGCGTGGTGTTTCCGCTGCGCACCGCAGTGGCCTGGGGCGGCAACGCTCCCGGCATGAAGACCATGCAGGACATTTCCAAGATGTCCGACGCTGCGGGCACCACCTATCGGCCGGTTCACTACATCGCCGGTGTCTGCACCGCGCTCTATATGAAGGAAGCCCTCGAGTGGGCCGCCAAGAACGGCGGCGCGACCGGCGAGACCGTTCTCAAAGCCTTCTATCAGAAGAAGGATTGGGTTCCGGCCGGAATGGAAGGCGTCTGCAATCCTTCGACCTGGACCGAGAAGGATCACCGCCCGACGCTGAAGGTCGACATCTATCGCATGAAGGTGTCCGGCGCGACCGACGCGTCGGTTGCCGATCTCGTCAAGAACGGCGCGATCAAGCTCGACAAGGTGAAGACCGTCGATCTGCCGCGCAAGCCGGAATGGCTCGGCT
>CDFE01038363.1:0-15539 GCA_000826465.1 Acanthamoeba mauritaniensis | reverse complement strand
CTCCTCGCCGCGCAATCCCTCCAGCACGATGCGGATTTTCTCTTCCGCCGAATACTGCCGGCGGGTCTGACGCCGAATGTCCTTCAGCACTTGGTCTGCCGGCGCTTTGTCCGGCCCGGATTTCTGTTTCATCTGCGCTCCTTGCGGCTACGATGAACCAGAAATCCTCCCTTCGTGAAGACCCTCAATTTGTCTCAGGGGTGCCGACGGCGAACAATATTAGATTAGGTGGTCCCGACATTGCTGATCGTTGGATATCCACCTCCGACTATCGCGGCACGCGGTGTTGCGCGAGCCCACGGGGCTTCCAACAACCAGCGAGGCCGCGCGAAATTCTTGACTGCGTGAGCCGCTGCTCCAAAGGAACAGGAGAGCCGTCCCGGCGCAGACGGCTCGTGCAGCACGGAAATGGACCGACATCATTCGACCGCATAGATTTTGGGTTGTGAGCTGTCTTTGAAGACCGCGTAAACCGTGAACGCTCCGCTCTTGCGTCCCGTCATCCCCGGGGAGCCCTCAGGCATGCCCGGAAGTGTAATACCGGCGATTGCCGGCCGCTCCGAAAGCATCTTCCGCACGATGCTTATCGGGACATGCCCATCTACCACGTATCCCTCGATGAACATCGTGTGGCAGCCTTGCAGATTATCAGGGACGCCTGCCTTGCGACTGATTTCACTCAGGTCGTTGGTCGCTTTGACGTCGACTATGAATCCATTTCGTCGAAGATACGCGGCGTAACCTTCGCAACAACTACATTGAGGATTTTTGTAGAGCACCGCACGCGGCGCGTCCGCCGCGCGAATCGGTGTCGCGGCTAAGATTGAGATCAAACCGACACAGAACGTGCGCCGTTGCATGGGATTCTCCTTTGCTAAACGCGCTACGCGACTCGCAGCAATGTCATCATCCCCGCGACTTGGTGATCAGTGACGTGGCAGTGGAACATCCAGTCACCAGGGTTGTCCGCGACGAAAGCCACATCGACAGTGTCGCGAGGCTCCAGAAGTACAGTATCCGCCCACTGACGGTATGGGACTGCCGCGCCATTTCGAGACAGAATACGAAAGCTGTGGCCGTGGAGATGCATCGGATGCCACCACGCGGTTTCGTTTTGCAGCCTCAGAACGTATGGTTGTCCTCGCTGCAGCGTAAGTGAAGGCGGCATGCCCTCATGTCCATCACCCGTCATCGACGTTCCGTTGATGGCCCAAGTCGCCCCGTGGGACATCCCATGCATGCCGCCCATTCCGGCCATGTTGCCACCACCCATCATGCCACCCTGCAGCTTCAGGACATGTGTTTCGGCCCGGCCGAGGTCTGGTTCGGCGAGCGGATTGCGCGGCAAGGGAACAAGTGCGTTTGGACTCTTTCTGGGCGTATACTCGTCGCCGTAGGAGAGGACCGCGACGGCATAGCTCAGACCTTGGTAGAAATCGTCGATCACTTCGTACGCCCGCCCAGGTTCACCATTCAACTCGAGAAGAACGTCGGCTCGCATTGCAGGTCCCAGCAGAACGCGACCGTTTTCCGGTTCGTGAGGTTCGCACGGTTGTCCATCCACCGCGATGATGATTGGCCTGTGCCCTTCAAAACGCAGGGCCATGATCCGAGCGAGAGCAGCGTTGATCAGGCGGAGCCGTAAGCGTTCTCCCGCTTGAACACGCTCTTTCGTGTGAAGGGCGCCATTGACGGTGACCGTGTTGCCCACCCGACCGGACATTGCAGCTTCCATTGCGTTGCCGAAGCCACCAACGAGTTGACCCTCCGACGTCAGCCGCCAATCGGAAATCACCCACGCAACGTCGCGCTCGATCCCGGGCGTTTCCGGCTCTTCGACAATCAGCGCACCGGCAAGACCTCGTCCGAGTTGTTGTAGCGTATTTGCATGGGGGTGGTACCAAAACGTGCCAGCGTCGGGCGGCGTAAATTCATAAGTGAATGTCTCGCCGGGTGCGATGGGCGCTTGAGTCAGCCCGGGCACTCCATCCATCGAAATCGGAAGCCGGATACCGTGCCAATGAACGGTCGTACCTTCGGCCAAGCGATTCTCCACCAAGATTCGCACCGGCACTCCCTGCCGGACTCGTATTTGCGGCCCGGGAATGGTCCCGTCGTACGCCCACACGTCTGTAGTAAAAGCGCGAGATCGGGTACCAAGGTCCCAAGTGGTCGGACGGACGAGTAATTTGAGAGTTCGTATATCAGGGGCGGCTTCGGCTAGCCTTGAACTGCTCGCCAGTAGAGCAAGACCTGCTCCCCTACGGAGAACATCCCGACGTGTAATCGATGGAGATGATTTCGAATACGCCATTCCCACTCACTCGTCCTAAGCTCTGAGCGCGAGATCGGTGAGTCCGCGCTCGCACTCTTTTGTCAGTTCAAGATTGGACCATACGATCTCACCATCAGAGTCGACGATAAATCCGCTCCGAAAGTCCTGAACTTCCCGCAGCGCACATGCGCGCAGGATCGCCGCTTGGTTCGTGGGATGACACTCGCTTTGAAGCAGAACGCCGCAAATGCCTTCCGGCCGATACCAGTCAACGTCATCTGAATAGACCAGAGTCACAGGACCAAACTCATCACGTTGCCTCCAAATGCGTGCAAGTTCTCTACACGCTAGTTCGGTCGTCCTTGGGATCGGGTTACGTCCGCTCTCCCAATGTTGGATGGTGCCACGGCTCACACCGAGTAATCCCGCAGCACCAAATTGCGATACTCGCAAAAGCCTGCGCCATTTCTTTAAATCCCAAGAGTCCATCACCGGCCCGTTGCGGCGGGACTGGCCGATAAAGAGGCCGGCTTTGCTATGCGTTAGCATGAGGCCTACAGGTACGCTTTGGTCCCGGCAGGCGGTGCATCTCCGTCAGGATTGGGGAGCTTGCACCACCTGGGCCGGAAGCCGCTGTTATTGCCCGGGACTGACCGATTGGACCGTGTAGTTGTTGCCCGATCCCGTCACCGTAAACCGGACCTTGTCCCCGACCTTCACCTTCGAAAGATCGACTGAAGCCGCCGTCGGAAACTCCATCTTCATTGCCGGCCAATTGACTGCGGCGATCGGAGCATGATCGAGCGTGATTTTCTTGCCAGCCGCATTAAGTGCGGTGACGGTGCCGGTGCTCGATGCGGTCTTTTGCTCAGCCTTTTGGTCAGTCTTTCCCATGCCTGGCATGCTGTTCATCGATTGCGCCTGCGCATGGCCGATCGAGCCAACAAACCCGATAAGCCCGGCAAGCAGCGCCGCGGCAACGAAAGAGCGCTGGGGTTTGAGAGAACTACGGGACAACATGGATCTCTTCTCCTGTGATTGCAGGACGAGAGACGATGACCTCACGCTGACCTCGCCTGCAATTTGGTCAGCTGAGGGATAGGTCCCTGCACGGCTCCGCGCCGTTGGGTATTCAAAACACGACTTCACTTCGCCACCTCGGGGGCTATGTGCCGAGCAGTCTGTGGGGGCCCAGAAACAGTGCTGTGATCCGGTTCTGAATGCGATGTCGGCAACCGGTAGCCTTTGATGATCGCATAGATTGCGGGGATGACCACGAGCGTCAGTATCGTGGACGAGATCATTCCACCGATCATCGGCACTGCAATCCGCTGCATAACTTCGGAGCCGGCCCCACTACTCCACAAGATCGGCACCAGACCAGCCATGATGGCAACCACGGTCATCATCTTCGGCCGAACTCTGTCCACCGCTCCCAGCATAATGGCTTGATAGAGATCGTTTCTTGTAAATGGACGTCCGGCAGCCGCGCATTCAGCTTTCAGCTCATCAAGCGCCTGTTCGAGATAGATCAGCATCACAACGCCTGTCTCGGCCGCCACGCCAGCAAGCGCTATGAAGCCGACCGCCACTGCCACGCTCATGTTGAAGCCCAGCCACCACATCAGCCAAACTCCGCCGACAAGTGAAAATGGCAACGAAAGCATCACGATGAGTGTTTCAGCAAGCTTGCGGAAGTTGAGATAGAGCAGCAGGAAGATGATGAGCAGGGTGATCGGCACGACGATTTTCAGACGAGCCTCCGCTCTCTCCATGTATTCGAACTGGCCGCTCCAGGAAACGTAATATCCGGGTGGGAATTTGACCTCCTTTGCCACGGCCTCGCGCGCATCTGCGACGTATCCGCCAAGATCGCGACCGGTGATGTCGACAAAAATGTAAACCGCAAGCTGGCCGTTTTCAGTCCGAATTGACGTGGCACCGCGCGTGAGTTTAACGCTGGCTACCTCACCGAGCGGCACGCTTCCGCCAGAGGCCAACGGAACCTGCACATCGGTCGCAATGGCCTGCGGGCTCGATCGAAGCTCGCGTGGGTAACGTACATTAACCGTGTATCGCTCGCGACCTTCGACAGTAGTCGTTACGGCCTCGCCGCCGAGCGCGGTCGATATCACGTTTTGCAGGTCCGCAACCATCAGGCCGTAGCGCCCGAGCGCGATGCGATCGGGAACCACTTCCAAGTAATAGCCCCCGATCACGCGTTCGGCGTAAGCACTTGAAGTGCCGGCCACGTTTCTAACAACGGCTTCAACCTGTCGCGCTAACCTGTCCATTTCCGCCAGGTCGGTACCGTATACCTTGATTCCGACCGGCGTGCGGATGCCGGTAGAGAGCATGTCGATCCGTGCCCGTATTGGCATGGTCCACGCATTCGATACGCCCGGAAATTGAAGCGCCTTGTCCATTTCTGCCCGCAAACTGTCGATCGTGACACCTGGCCTCCACTCCGACTTCGGCTTCAAGTTAATGATGGTCTCGAACATTTCAGTTGGGGCCGGATCGGTTGCTGTGTTTGCCCGTCCTGCTTTTCCGTAGACCGATGCAACCTCAGGGAATGCCTTGATGATCCGATCCTGCATTTGCAACAGTTCTGCAGCCTTGGTGACCGATATACCCGGTAGTGTCGTGGGCATATACATCAAGGTGCCTTCGTTCAGCGTCGGCATGAACTCGCTGCCGAGTTGACGCGCAGGCACGATCGAAATCGCTAGAGCCACCAGTGCGAGGAGGATCGTCACTCCCTTTGCTCGTAGAACGCCGCGAATGACAGGGCGATAGATCCAGATGAGAAAGCGGTTCACCGGGTTTTTATGTTCAGGAATGATCCGGCCCCGGACGAAGATCACCATTAGAGCGGGGACCAACGTGATAGAAAGGAAGGCGGCCGCGCCCATGGCGAATGTTTTAGTAAACGCCAGGGGTCCAAATAGCCGACCTTCCTGCGACTCCAGCGTAAAGATCGGGAGGAAGGAGACGGTAATCACGAGCAGGCTGAAAAACAGCGCTGGGCCTACCTCAGCGGCCGCGTCGACGAGGATTCGTATTCGAGGCTTGCCGGGCTTTGCTCGTTCGAGATGCTTGTGGGCATTTTCGATCATGACGATCGCGGCATCGATCATCGCTCCGACAGCGATGGCAATACCGCCAAGGCTCATGATGTTCGAGCCGAGGCCGATGTATTTCATTCCTGCAAACGCAATCAAGATGCCAACGGGCAGCATAAGGATGGCAACCAAGGCACTGCGCAAGTGAAGCAGAAATACGATGCACACCAGGGCGACGATAATGCTTTCCTCGATCAGGGTGGTCTTGAGAGTTTCAATCGCCGCCTTAATTAACTCCGAACGATCATAAACAGGTACGATTTCAACGCCTTTTGGGAGGCTCGAGGCAATCTCCGACAGGCGCGCCTTTACATTGTCGATAACTGTGAGGGCGTTAGCTCCAAATCGCTGAAGCGCGATACCGCTCGCGACCTCTCCGTCGCCATTGAGTTCTGTAATGCCCCGGCGCTCGTCCGGCCCCAGTTCAACGCTTGCGATATCGCGCAGCCGAAGCGGCGTGCCCGCGCTGGTCTTTAGAACAATATTTTCAATGTCCTCAATGCTTCGCAGATAGCCTCTGCCGCGCACAACAAACTCAAATTCCGATAGCTCGACTGTCCGCCCGCCGACGTCGATGTTGCTGGCGCGAATAGCGTCCCGGAGCGTTTGAAGGGAAATGCCCTGCGACCGGAGTCGTCGAGGATCGACCACAACATTGTATTGCTTGACGAACCCACCGACGCTAGCCACCTCCGCCACGCCTTCGGCCTTCGAAATGCCATAGCGGATCGTCCAGTCCTGCAGGGAACGCAGTTCGGCCAGGTTCATATCTTTGGCGAGGATGGCGTATTGATAGACCCAACCGACGCCGGTGGCGTCCGGCCCTAGACTAGGTGTTACGCCGGCCGGGAGCCTGCGCGTTGCTGCGTTCAAGTACTCCAGCACGCGACTCCTCGCCCAATAGGGGTCGGTGCCATCTTCGAAAATCACATAGACGAAGGACACGCCAAAGAACGAGAACCCCCGCACGACCTTTGACTTCGGCACGGTCAGCATGGCGGTCGTCAGCGGATAGGTCACTTGATCTTCTATGACCTGCGGCGCTTGTCCGGGGTATTCCGTGTAGACGATCACCTGAACGTCGGAGAGATCCGGAATAGCGTCCAGTGGCAGAGTGCGAATTGCATACACGCCCGCCGCTACGGCAAAGACGGTACCGACGAAAACGAGCAGCAGATTATGCGCCGACCAGGCGATCAGCCGGGCGATCATTTGGGCGCATCTCCCGAAGACAACCCGCTTAATGCCGCCTTGAGATTGCTTTCCGCATCAATCAGGAAATTGGCCGCGGTGACGACCCGCTCGGTCTCGGATACGCCCTCTCGAATCTCCGCAAATCCGTTGCCGCGGATTCCGACCTTCACCGGCCGGGGCTCAAACCGTCCTTCCCCCTTGTCGATGATAACGACTTGGCGTGTGCCACTATCGATCACCGCGCTCTCGGGCACAGCTAAGACTGCGGCGCCACCACCCGTCGTGAGCTCCATGTCTGCATACATGTCCGGTCGCAGGAGGCCGTCAGGGTTCGCGAGCTCGACACGTAGACGCGCCGTGCGTGTTTCGGTGTTGATGCGTGGATAGATACGGGAGACTTTTCCTGTGAACACACGATCGGGATAGCCACGAACCCGGACAGCGGCTGATTGTCCTTCTGCGACCAGAGCGAGTTCTCGCTCAGGGACGTCCGCCAGCGCCCAGACCACCGAGTGATCTGCAATGCGAAACAACACCTGACCGGCGGGAGCTTTCATACCGGGGACGGCGTCGCGCTCCAAAACCAGGCCATTGCTTGGAGCAGACCACGTAATCGAAAGAGGTACTTTTCTGGTGCGCTCGATTTCGGCAATCACGTCGGCCGGTACATTGAGATTTTCGAGGCGTCGACGAGACCCTTCGAAGTCAGGGGCCGCCACAAGCTGTGCGCCGGCGGCAACAATGTCCGGCGAATAAAGCTGAAGAAGTGGCTGACCCGTTCGCACCATGTCGCCAGTGGTGACATTCTCCACGCGATCGATGAAGGCATCCGAGCGAGTGGCGACAACCGCGATGCGGCGTTCATCGAGTTGAATCGTGCCGGGCACTCGGAGAGTTCGGGTCAAGACCCGCCGTTCTACCGGTTCAGAGCGCACTCCGGTGCGTTGCAGCCGCCCAGGGGAAACCTTGACAGTGGAACTGTCCTGCTCCTCCCCCTCATAAACGGGCAGATAGTCCATCCCCATGGAATCTTTTTTCGGGACGGGTGATGTGTCCGGCAATCCCATTGGATTGCGGTAATAGAGAATTCGCTTCTCCCCGGTCGCGGCAGCCGTTTGCGTCGCCGGCGGATCATCGAACGTCACGTCCTCGCTGGCGAGAACCGGCACAAATTCGCGACCATCCGCCGTTTTCTTGGGTTGCGCGGAGTAGGAAGGTTTTCCGTCGGGATCGCGGTAGTAAATCACGGAACCGGCGGGGGCACGGACAGCTTGACCCCCACCGAGCACAGCCGTTAGTTGCGAAGGCACCCATCCGGGGAAAGCCCCTTCGCTACGTCCTAATCGAAACCCGACCGCCAGGACACCGAGCATCAGGAAGGCAAAAAAGAGAATCAAAAAGATGCGTTTCAATGGCGATCTGCCCACGCTCGTGTGCCGTTTCTTAACACTTTCATAGGCATCGAGAGATGTTATCTGATCCATCAGTTCTTGGCCTTCAAAACGAGGCGGCTTTGAACGGTATCCTTCTCTCCTTGGACCTTCGCTGCGAGAGAAAGGCGCCAGCTTCCCTCCATTCCCAAGGTAGTCCGATATCGGTAAATACCGGTCTCTTCCGATGGCAGCGCCTCTAGATCAGCCATCATGGTCGGCATGCCATCCGGGGCCATATCCAGTCGGGTAGCGAAGATAACAGCGTCGCCCACAGGCTTGCCGGTCGGCTTGTGCATCAGCCGCACGGAAATAATTGTGTCCTGCGCCAGCGGCAGCGCGTCTTGAACGAGTTGAAATTCATAGTCTTGGGGCGACGCGGAAACATTCTGGGCGGATATGACCGTCGCCAGAGCAACGGTCGCGCAGAACGACACTATGTGGGATTTCATCATTGCCAGGCTAGCCTCAAGATATCTACGGGCCGCCGAGGCAGCCGAGCTCTCACAATAGGGTAGTTCGTGTAGGGCGGCGGTCCGGTTACAAGCCGCATTCAAAAAGGCTGCAGACCGGCTGCAGACGGGCTATCGTCGTCCCTTTCGGTCCTGGCGATCGGTGCTCTGCATCATCTTTTCACAGGCATCCATCATCTTGGTCATGCGGCCCATCATCGCGGACATGTCGCCGCCCATCATCATTCCGTGATCCCCAGGCGCCGCCGGTTGGGCGGGTGCCGCAGGTTGTGCCGGTCGAGCGTCTTGGGCCAGCGCCATGGACGTTACTCCGCTGCCGAGCGTGGCGAATACGAGAGAGGCGGCAAGAAGTTTTCTCATGTGAACTCTCCTTCTTTTTGAAGCGTTTATGGCTGGCTGTTGGGCTGCGAGGGCGGGCTCGAGTTATTCCCCTTGCCCATGGAACAAAGGTGCAGCGCGCACATCGCGAGACAAGGCAAGACGCCAAACAGGATCGGCAGGGCACCTGCCGCGACGAGCCAGTGCCAATTGAGCACGAGGCCCAGGACTATCAGCGCTGCGAGACCGACCCAGACGATGGGCTTTTGCCACCACAGCCGGAACGTCGAGGAACACGCGGCTCCATTGAACGCCGGACGCCTGGGCACCGGAAGTGTCGTCATGTCAGTCCTCCTGCCACTGCCAAGGTTCCCGGCAGGGCCATAACGGTGAATTCGGCGGTGCCGCAAGAGCGGTTACAGGTTCACGGATCCGTGAACTGCGGCCCGCAACTAGCGGCAGGTCCACAGATTGCTTTTTGGACCACCCTGGTAGGTGCAGCTCTTTTCACGAGGGGCTCGTTGCGAGGTTCTGCGTGGCGGCACTTGATTTGCGGCTGCGTAGGGACCGCCCTGCTGATAGGCAGAAGGCCCGACTTCGTTCGGCCAATAGCGCTTGTCGGTAATTGTTGGACCTGCTGCCGCTTGTCCCAACGACGCAGCGAGGAGGATAATTGACCCTGCAAGCGTAAGTTTCCATTTCATGACCCGGCTCCTTTTTTGAGATGCTCAATGCGTCTCAATGAAGGAGTTCGGTCCGGCACGAAAATCGGTTACAGATCACAGGCGTGGTTTCGCCTGCACCGCACTTGTTGATGCAGTCAAGCGCCGCGGCCAAAAAAAGGGCGCACCCTGTAACCGGAAGCCAGCGAGCTACGAACTCATGAACACGGAGCATGCCAAGGAGCGTGAACTTCGGGCCTTGATGATCGCGGGCCTCAACGGCGACGCCGCGGCGCATCGCGCGTTGTTGTCGGCGCTGAGCGGGCACTTACGTGCGTACTATCGAAACAAACTCGTCCGGTCGGGCCGCGGCCCTGAAGAGGCCGAAGATCTGGTTCAGGAAGCTTTGATGGCGATCCACACTCGGCGCGACACATATGATCCTGCTGAACTTCTAACGCCATGGGTGTACGCTATCGCTCGGTATAAACTAATCGATCATCTTCGTCATAGTCGGTCCAAGCAAGCGAACGTGCCGATCGAAGATGCGTTGGACGTGATGGCGGCCGACGATCGAGCGGCCACGGAGAGCAGTCTCGATCTGACAAAGTTGCTGGCGAAGCTGCCCGAAAAAGTCCGGTTGGCCATTCGTTACGTGAAGATTGAAGGTCTTAGCGTGGTCGAGGCCGCGGCTCGATGCGGAATCTCGGAGTCGGCCGTTAAGATAAACGTGCATCGCGGCCTTAAAGCATTAAGTGCCGCCATCGCTCAGGACAAAGCGAAATGAAAACCGATGAACTTATTGATGTGCTCAGCACGAATGTCGAGCGCGTCGACACCGGCAAGGTAAGCCGAAACCTTCAGCTTGCGATCGTCGGCGGCTTAATCCTTGCGTTGATCACAGGCCTGGCTGTTTTGGGCGTCCGATGTGACTTGAGAAACCCAAGCGCCTTCGGGTTTTTGGTTCTCAAGGTCGGCTTTGGCGTCGCGGTGATTCTACTCGGATCGCACTATCTGCTCAAACACGCACGGCCTGGCGGCGAGATGCGCTCGTGGATATTTGTCACCACGATCCCTTTCGTAGCGGTGATGGCTTTAGCCGGTGTAAGTTTGATCTCTGCGCCCGCCTCCCATTGGGACCATATGCTGATGGGAGACCGTTGGATCGAATGCCTGCTATCCATTCCCGTTATCGCAGTGGTACCTTTTGCAGTGATCATGTGGGCCGTTCGAATGGCGGCCCCCACGAACCTGGCAAGAACGGGAGCTCTCGCAGGCTTGGTCGCTGGCGGGATCAGCGCAGTAGCATACGCGCTTCATTGTACCGATGATTCCTTGCCTTTTGTTGCGGTGTGGTACGGAGGCACGATCGTCTTGTGCACGGTCGCTGGCGCCCTTTTAGGCCAGAAGCTACTTCGCTGGTGAGCCCGTTTTGGAAACGTGGCGGACATCCGCTCCTTCGCCGGCTTGGTTTCGGAATAAGACCGAAGGACTCATAGTAACGGATCATCTTTGCGGATACGCCGGATCGCTCGGCTGCTCGATCTATGTTCATTAAGTGCAAATCCAACACGCTCTTGACCTTGCGACGGCTGGAAGGTCGAGAACAATCTTGAGTTTTTTCGAACGGAGGATAGTCATGGCCGGCGCTACGGAACACATGCACCGCGAGCCGCGTTCGCACAAGCAAGGCGACGCCGAAACGGATCCCGTCTGCGGGATGTACATCGACCCCGGGACGTCTCAACACAGCGCGGAACACAACGGCAAGCGATATCATTTCTGTTCGAGCGGCTGCCAGAAAAAGTTCGTTGGCGATCCCCAGCGATACCTTTCCGGCAACACACGATCGAAGGAAGGTGCACCCGAAGGTACGATTTATACCTGCCCAATGCACCCGCAAATCCGTCAAGTAGGGCCCGGGGTTTGCCCAATATGCGGGATGGCGCTCGAGCCTGAGATCGTGACCGCCGAAGCCGGTCCTAATGTCGAACTGATCGACATGAGGCGCAGATTCTGGACCGGACTTGCACTCACCATTCCCGTTGTCGCGCTCGAGATGGGTGGTCACTTCCCTGATCTGCGCCGTGTCATCACTCCAGCCTTTTCCAACTGGCTGCAGCTTATCCTTGGCACTCCGGTGGTGTTGTGGGCGGGTTGGCCTTTCTTTGTCCGCGGTTGGCAATCGGTTGTCACACGCAATCTGAATATGTTCACGCTCATTGCCATCGGCGTCGGTATGGCGTGGCTCTACAGCGTTGTAGCGGTGTTTGCCCCCCACATTTTCCCTCCAGCATTTCGCGGCGCAGAAGGCACCGTGGCAGTCTATTTTGAAGCCGCCGCGGTGATCACGGTGCTTGTGCTGCTCGGGCAGGTTCTCGAGTTGCGGGCCCGGGAGCAAACCTCGGGGGCGATCCGAGCGCTGCTCGACCTCGCTCCTAAGACCGCGCGCCGGATCAGTAATGCCGGTTTGGAAGAGGAGGTGCAGCTCGATCAGGTGCATGTCGGCGATCGCCTGCGCGTTCGCCCGGGCGAAAAGGTGCCGGTCGACGGGGTGGTGTTGGAAGGCCATAGCGCCGTCGACGAGTCGATGGTTACCGGCGAGTCCATGCCAGTCACGAAGGAAGTCGGCGGCAACGTCATCGGCGGAACGATGAATCAGTCCGGTGCACTGATCATCGAAGCCAAAAAGGTCGGGCGCGATACGATGCTGTCACAGATCGTGCAGCTCGTCGCCCAGGCACAACGGAGCCGTGCTCCGATCCAGCGCATGGCCGATAAAGTCTCGGGATGGTTCGTGCCTGCCGTGATCGTGATTGCCCTGCTTGCATTCGCGGCTTGGTCCATCTGGGGACCCGCGCCGCAGTTCTCCTACGGATTGGTCGCTGCGGTTGCAGTGCTCATCATTGCGTGTCCGTGTGCTCTCGGCCTTGCCACCCCCATGTCCATTATGGTCGGTGTCGGTCGTGGAGCGCAATCAGGCGTGCTGATCAAGAACGCGGAAGCGCTAGAACACATGGAAAAGGTCGACACCCTTGTGGTTGACAAGACAGGCACTCTGACGGAAGGCAAGCCCGCAGTCACAGCTATCGTGCCGGCGCCGAACTACACGGAGGCGGAGGTGCTGCGGATTGCGGCAAGCGTAGAGCGGGCGAGCGAACATCCACTAGCCGTCGCCATCGTTCGCGCTGCCGAAGAGCGGGGCATCTCGACCGCACAGGTGACGGATTTCGACTCGCCAACCGGCAAGGGTGCGCTGGGCAAGGTCGAGGGTAAAAGCATCGCGCTTGGAAATGCCAAGTTCCTTGCTGAGCTCGGCGTGAACGTAGCAGCGCTCGCGGCTCAGGCGGAGGATCTTCGGAAAGAAGGCGCGACGGCGATCTTCATGGCTGTGGATGGCGTCGTGGCAGGAGCACTCGCCATCGCCGATCCAGTCAAATCGAGCACGCCTGAGGCGCTCAGAGGCCTCAAGGCGGAGGGGATTCGCATAGTCATGTTAACCGGCGACAATTGGACAACCGCAAAGGCCGTGGCTCGCCGGTTGGGGATCGACGATGTGGAAGCCGAGGTGCTTCCCCATCAGAAGAGCGCTGTCATTCAGCGCTATAAGGCGGCGGGGAAGGTGGTGGCGATGGCGGGGGACGGCGTGAACGATGCGCCTGCGCTCGCTGCGTCAGACGTCGGCATAGCCATGGGTACCGGGACGGACGTTGCCATGGAGAGTGCCGGCGTTACGCTCCTCAAGGGAGACCTAACGGGCATTGTTCGGGCACGCCGGCTCTCTCAAGTAGTAATGCGCAATATTCGCCAGAACCTTTTTTTCGCTTTCATCTACAATGCGCTGGGCGTGCCCGTGGCGGCAGGAGTGCTCTATCCGTTTTTCGGTATTCTCCTGTCCCCAATTATAGCCGCCGCCGCGATGGCGCTGTCTTCGGTCAGCGTCGTAGCGAATTCACTACGCCTTCGAAGAGTGCGACTCTAACGAAGGGTGACGCATGTGATGATGGCGTGAGAGGCATGTGGCATGGCTGCCATTTGGCTGTTGCTTGGCGTAGTGCTTATTCTCGCCACCGCAGCCCTCATCAAATATTTGTTTTGGCGCTGACATGATCCGTGTTGCGGGGTTGGCGGCGCTAACCGCCCTTGCTTGTGGTGGCCTTTTGGCTTTTCGTTCGGGATCGCGCAGACCACGGCGCTGGCCGGAAATTGTACGTTGAGCATTGCGCCTCCTGTCACGGCGAAACGCTACAAGGACAGCCGGACTGGCAGACACCGAAGGAAAACGGCCGATTGCCCGCGCCGCCTCACGACGCCACAGGCCACACTTGGCATCATTCCGATGCAAAATTGTTTGGCATCACCAAATACGGCATGTCTGCGGTCGTACCGGGACACGAGAGTGACATGCCCGGATTTGGTCCGATCCTTACCGACGAGCAAATTGGGGCCAATCCGGTCGACAAACCAAGGATCAGGACAACCCGAACCTGTGCACGGACTTCGAATCCGTCAACGATGATTGGGACCAGATCAGCGGACAGCCATTAAGGCCCGCGCCTCATATGATCCGCACTATGAGGCCGGACAGATGACCGCAACGACCAAATGCTGTAACGTCAAAATAGTTCTTGCCATGTGGGTGTCATCCATTGTGATGGTGTGGATGGCGTCCGCTACCGGCATCTGATGTGCCAAAGTGAGTCGTTGTCAGATTCACTCAAAGGGAGCCATCCACGATGCCCACTATGATTGTCGGTCTCGATCTTGCAAAGCACGTTTTTCAAGTCCATGCGGTCGATCCGGCTGGCAAGGTCACGATCCGCAAGAAGCTCCGTCGCTCGGAAGTGCTTGAATTCTTCAAAGGGCTGCCGCCCAGCCTGGTCGGTATGGAGGCCTGTGGTACCGCGCATTATTGGGGTCGCGAGCTGACGGCACTCGGGCACGACGTGCGGCTGATGCCGGCGGGGTACGTCAAACCCTACGTTAAACGCGGCAAGAACGATGCCGTCGATGCGGAGGCAATCTGCGAGGCCGTGACCAGGCCAACGATGCGATTTGTCGAGATCAAGAGCGCGGAGCAACAATCGGGTCTGATGCTGCACCGGACACGCGAGCTGCTGGTCCGACAGCGTACTGCGCTGATCAACTCGTTGCGTGGCCAGCTCGCCGAGTTCGGGCTGATCGCGCCCAAGGGAGTTTGGAGCATTCCAGACCTGCATGCGCTTGCCCAAGGCGCAACTCCCGCCGTCCTACCCGATGCGGTCCGCAGCTGCGTCGAGCTGATCATGGGTCAGATCGACGATCTGCAGTCACGCGTACAGACGATAGAGAAGGCTATTCGAGTAGCGCACCGGGCCAGCGAGGTCAGCCTCCGGCTGCAAACAATCCCCGGAATCGGCGTGATCACGGCTTCCGCCATCACTGCTACCATCGGCGACATCAAGGCCTTCAAATCCGGGCGACATCTGGCAGCTTGGATCGGCCTTGTCCCACGGCAGTCCGGATCCGGCGGCAAGGTTTATATGGGGAAGATATCGAAGAAAGGCGACGCGTATTTGCGCAAGCTTCTCGTGCTCGGCGCCACTGCGGTGATCCGCTATTGCCGCAACAAGCCCGAGCTTGCCGGCTGGATCAACGCGCTCCTCCAAAGGCGTCCACCGCGCGTGGTCACGATCGCGGTGGCCAACAAGATGGCAAGGATCGCGTGGGCGGTGATGAGCCGCGGCGAGACGTTCCGCCAGGAAGCCTCCGCCATCGCATAAGCGGAAGCAGCCGGAAAGGGGAGGAAAGTTAGCTGCCGAGTGGGATGATCGAATTGGTGAGAGCGACGACGACGTAATGGCAACCGGTCGAGACCGAGGATTGGGATAACCCGTACCTGTGCTTGCGCAGCAAGCGCGCCACAGTGGCTGGGACCCGATCCGCGGACTACCATTAGGGCCCGCGGACATGGAATCCGCTTTAGTCGAGGCCGGAGCGATGACCGCACCCCGACCACCAAGTTGTCAAAGCGTCGAAAAAGCTCTTGCCATGCGGACGCCATCCAGCGATGCACAGGTGTG
>CDFE01038362.1:0-20070 GCA_000826465.1 Acanthamoeba mauritaniensis | reverse complement strand
CCTGTTCGGCGACGACCTCCTTCAGATCGCGCGTCTCGCGGCGGAGTACCTTGACCTCATCGGCGGTGGCGGCTCGCGCGGTATCCCCGGCCAGCCTCCGCTTGCCGGCTTCGAGGAACTCCTTCGACCAGTTATAATACAGGCTCTCCGCGATCCCCTCGCGCCGGCACAGGGCCGCGATCGACTCCTCGCCGCGCAATCCGTCCAGCACGATGCGGATCTTCTCTTCAGAGCCATACTGCTTGCGGGTGACCCGGCGAATGTCCCTGATGACCTTCTCCGCCGACGGCTTCGTCGCTTCCATTTTCTGTCTCATCGTCGTTCCTTTGAAAGGCTACGATGAACCAGAAATCCTCCTCTCTCAATTAGCCCAATTCTGTCTCATTGGTGCTGACGCCGAACAAGGCGGCGGCCAATGCGACGCCGGATGCGATGGTGAGCATGCCTTTGCGCGTGCTCCACCAGGCCTGATCCGACGGAGCATGGTCGTGAATGTGCGAATGACCTTCTTCGTGCTCCGCCGATGCTCCTTTGCCGTTTCCGTGCGAATGGTTTTGCGCCGGTTCGGAACGAATAACGCGGTAGCCGAGGTTCGAGATCTGATTGCGGATGGTTTCCTCCCCAACACCACTGGAATCGCGGGTTACCGTCACGCTACTGCCGGTCACGGACACCGCAACGCCGGTGACGCCTGGCAAACGTTGCACCGCATTTTCGATCTTCGTGGCGCAGGAGGCGCAATCCATTCCCTCAACCCGCAATCGCTCGGTAATCAAAGCCGTTGGCGCCATCGGTTTCGCTCCATGAATTTCTGACATCATACGGCCCTCAATCTGTCGGGCGTCGATGCCGGCCGGAGGTTCTTGATCCACGTGCGGTAATAGGCGGCGGCTGTCATCAAGGCGATGCCAGATAGGCTAACGAGCAACTGAAAGGCAATCGTGTCCGAAACCAATTCGATGAGGAAGCACCCAACGAACGACAGGAATATTCCGACGCAAAATACTTCGAGCGAGCGCTCGCCGCAGATGATCGCCGGACGCACGATGGAAAGCTTCAACGCCGGCGCGCTGCGCGGTACCAATCTCGCGACGACCAGCGCAAGCGCAAGAAAATGCAGGATTCGGTACGGCGCCAGGTTCGTCTTATCGTTCGGAAGAAATAGATCGGCGATGGGGGCCGGCATCGCCGACGCGAAGCCGAAACGCGCAGCAAGTGTGACGGCGAAACTGAGCAACAGGAAAAGCAATGCCGACCACACGGCCAGGCGGGACGCGGTCAACCGCCTCACCAGGCCGGTTCTATCGAGCGAGATCCAGGCGCCGATCACGAATAGAAACTGCCAGGCAAAGGGATTAAAATACCACACGCCATCGGGATAGCTCGCGAGGTTCCAGTTCAAGGTCCGGGCCGCAGCATAGATTACGAAAGAAGCCGCGAGCGCCAGGCTGGGCGCCCGCATCAATAGCCAGAGGAACGGCGGGAACGTGGCCATCAGCGCGGTGTAGAGAGGCAGGACGTCAAGATTGAGCGGCTTGAACTCGAGCAGCAGCCCGTGCTTGAGGAGTTCGATCGGATCGGCGATCAAACGCCGGATGTTAAATTCGTCGAGCAGATAGGCGTGACCGTAATTTTGGGCCACGTAACCGATCGCGGCGACGTATACCACGAACAGCAGGATATGCGCGACGTATAGCTTCCAAGCCCGAGCCAGAATGCCGACCGCGGCCACGACAAAGCCACCGGCGGCGATGGTCCGCGAATAGACGAGCGCGACTGTGTAGCCGGAGATGAAGACGAACAAGTCGGCTGCGTCGCTGAACCCGTAGTTCTTCATCGTGATCCAGGCGACCACGTTATTGGGAATGTGATCGAGAAAGATCGCCCAATTCGCCAACCCGCGGAAAAGGTCCAACCTTAAGTCTCGACTTAAGCCGCTGTTGGCAATCGCTGTGTTCATGTTATCCATACCGAAGCGTTGCGACAGCCCCCATCCGAAGATCCGATGCGAAAGCCCGTCTCCACTGCTTGTGAGTTGTCGCTCATGATCGATTCCTTATCCGCAGCCGGCTAAGCTTGACGCAGTGTTTCAATTTCACGTCTTGCCCTCCTGACGGAGCCGCTTGTAAAGCGCTGCCACGGCATCCGAAAAATCCAACGAGCTATTGCGGACACAGTGATCTTCCAGGAAGTGGAGTTGCCTGATGAGGTCGAACGTCACCGGAGCGAGATCCAGGCCCTCATCGACGCCCGGAGGCCTGCTCGATATGATTCCGCTCATGAACCCCTGCGCCCACGCCAGATAGTCCCGTCGAACCGCAGGATTGGCTTTGACGTCATCGGTGAACCGCTGGCACGTCGCGGCGCCCAGACCGACGATTTTGGCCGTCTGTGTTTGCGCCCGAAGCGGGTAAGTTGCGCCAGCCGCGAAAACGGCAGCCAAAAACATCGGCTCGATCAAGAGCACGCGCGTGGCGATGCTAACGGAGGCCAGCGTTGCGATCACACCGCGGCCGCCCTCCATCCGACGTTCGTTCAAGCTCCGCTCTTGTTGCTCCAATCTCTGTCCTATTTTTTGAACTTGGCCTGACCGGATTGTCCTTCTGCCGTTTTGATGGTGAGGGTGATCGTTGCGCCTGCCGTCACGGGGCTCTTGGCGTCGCCTTGGAGGGAGTTTTCGCCTTGGGGTGCCAGAGTTACGGTTTCGCGCGTACTGCCGCTCGCAATCAACACGGCAGCCGTGAAGTTCTTCGTCGCGACCGGCTTCGCGCTCTTAGGATCGAAGACGTTGATGGTGATTTTGTTGCCTGACGTGATGAGTTCGGCATCGATGCCGGCAACATCTTCCATCGGACCGCCGTTGGGGCCTTTCTCGCCGCCATGTGCATGCTGAGCATATGAAGGCCCGGACCACATGAGGACGAGACAAACAAAAGCGAAGAGGTGTTTCATGATGCTGCTCCTTTTGTAGCGGGTGATTCTGTAACCGTTGAAATGGTTTCGCTATTTTCCAGATCCTCGCGCCTGAACAGAACGTAGAGGGCTGGCAGTACCAACAAGGTGAGGATGGTCGACGAAATGATTCCGCCAATCACGACGGTCGCCAACGGCCGCTGCACTTCCGCGCCGGCGCCGGTTGCGATCGCCATCGGAACGAAACCAAGCGACGCGACGAGCGCGGTCATCAGCACGGGACGCAGACGGGTCAGTGCGCCTTTGCTGACGGCCTCAAGGATCGTATGCCCCTCGTTGCGCAGTTTTTCTATGAAGGTAATGATGACGAGGCCATTGAGCACCGCCACGCCCGACAGCGCGATAAAGCCGATGCCCGCACTGATCGAAAGTGGAATCCCTCGCAGCAGCAGAGCTATGATTCCGCCGGTCAGTGCAAGCGGAACACCGCTGAACACCAGCAGTGCATCCGGCATCGATCCAAGGCTCATGAACAGCAGCAGGAAGATCAGCAGCAAGGCGATCGGCACGACGATCGTCAGCCTCTGCGTGGCGGACACCAGCTGCTCGAACTGACCGCCCCAGCCAATCCAGTAGCCCGCCGGAAGTTTGACCTTGGCTTCGACCTGCTCCTGAGCGTCCGCGACGAACGACCCCAGGTCGCGTCCGCGGACGTTCGCGGTGACGACAATACGACGTTTGCCATTTTCGCGGCTGATCTGATTGGGTCCGGGTGCGACGTCGATTTGGGCCAGTTCCGATAGCGGCACATAGCGGATTTGAGACAGCGGCGAGTTGTTCCATACCGCAGTTACTGGCTTTGCCTGGGTCTCCAGCGGGGGAAGCGGTACCGGAAGCGCCTTGAGCGCCGAGATATCGGAGCGCAAATGTTCCGGGAGGCGAACGACGATGTTGAAACGACGATCGCCTTCGAACACCATTCCGGAGTTTTTGCCGCCGACCGCGATCTCGACGAGGTTTTGCACGTCGCCGACGCTGATGCCGTAGCGGGACAGCGCCTGACGGTTGAGCTTGACGGTCAGCACCGGCAATCCCGACGCCTGCTCGGTCTTGACGTCGGCGGCGCCCTGTACGTCCTGCAAGACGGCCTGCACTTTGGCCGCGGACTGGACGAGAACGTCGAGGTCGTCGCCAAAAATCTTGACGCCGACGTCGCTGCGGACTCCCGATATCAGTTCGTTAAAACGTTGCTGGATCGGCTGGGAGATCTCATAGACGTTGCCGGGGATCTCTTCCGCCGCCTCCTGAATCTCGGAAACAACGGTAGCCTTCGGTTTCTCCGGATCGGGCCATTCCTTCCGCGGTTTCAGCATGACGTAGCCGTCGGATGTCGAGGGCGGCATCAGGTCGGTGGCGACCTCCGCTGTGCCGGTGCGGGCGAACACTTCCCTTACCTCTGGGATCTTCAACAACCGCTTTTCCAACATGGCCTGCATCTCCAGAGACTGCGTCAGACTGGTGCCGGGAATCCGGATCGCCTGCAGGGCAACGTCCCCTTCGTCGAGGCTGGGGATAAACTCCCCGCCCATGCGGGAGGCTGCGATACCGCACACGACCATCAGCAGGACCGCAATTACGGCGACGCCCCACCTGTTGCGGATCGAAGCGGCGAGCAGCGGCGTGTAAACATAGCGCGCACCGCGCATGAACCAGTTCTCATGCTCGGAGACCTTGCCGGTCACCAGCAAGGCCACGGCAGCAGGAACGAACGTCAGCGACAGGATGCTGGCGCCCGTGAGCGCCATCAGCACTGTTAATGCCATCGGCGTGAACATCTTTCCTTCAACGCCGGTGAGCGTCAGGATCGGAAGATACACGACGCCGATGATCAGCGTCCCGAACAGACTCGGACCGATCACCTCCTTGGACGCAGTCAGAATGGTTTCAAACCGTTCCTGCCGATTGAGGACACGGCCCCGTCTGGTTTGCTCTTCGGCCAGCAAGCGTAGACAATTCTCAACGATGATGACCGCGCCGTCGATGATGATGCCAAAGTCGATGGCACCAAGGCTCATCAGGTTGGCGCTGACCTTGTTTTCGACCATGCCGGTGATGGTAAACAGCATAGCCAGCGGGATGACGAATGCGGTCGCGATGGCCGCCTTGAAGTTCCCGAGGATCAGAAACAGAATCACGATCACCAGCAGAGCGCCTTCGACGAGGTTCTTCTCCACCGTCGCGACCGTGGCCTCGACCAGCTTAGTCCGGTCGTAGACCGCGCGCGCGATCACGCCGTCCGGCAGGGAGCGCCCGATCTCCTTCAGCTTTGCCGCCACGCGCTGAGCTACTGTCCGGCTATTGTCGCCAATCAGCAGCATGGCAGTGCCCAACACCACCTCCTTGCCATCGACTGTTGCCGCACCGGTGCGCAGGTCTTTGCCTTCCTTGACGTCGGCCACGTCCCCAACCCGCACCGGTACGCCGTTACGGGAGCCGATCACGATCTGTTTTATTTCTTCGACATTCGCGACCTGGCCGGGCGTGCGAACGAGGTATTGCTCGCCGTTGCGCTCGATGTAGCCGGCGCCGACGTTGGCATTGTTCGCCGCCAGCGCCGTCATCACCTCGCGAAAACTGAGCTTGTAGGCCATCAATTGCGCGGGGTCCGGCAGCACATGAAATTGCCGTTCGAAGCCACCGATGGTATTGACTTCGATGACGCCGGGCACGTTCCGCAGCTGCGGCTTTATGATCCAGTCCTGTATCGTGCGCAGATCGCTCGGCGTGTATTCGCCGCCGCCGGCCTTGCGCGCTTCCGGTTTCGCCTCGACGGTGAAGAGATAGATTTCGCCGAGACCCGTGGAGATCGGTCCCATCGCGGTTTCGATGCTGGGCGGAAGCTGGTCTTTGACCTGTTGAATCCGCTCGTTGACCAGTTGCCGGGCAAAATAGATGTCGGTACCGTCCTTGAAAATGATCGTGACCTGGCTCAGGCCGTAGCGCGACTGGGAGCGGGTGCTATCCAGATGAGGCAATCCTCCCATCGCGGTCTCGATCGGAAATGTGATCCGCTGCTCGACTTCCAGCGGCGAATAGCCGGGCGCGCGGCTGTTGATCTGGATCTGGACGTTGGTGATGTCAGGCACCGCGTCGATCGGCAGGCGCGTGAAATTCCACGCACCGAAGGCGACCATGACCAAAATGCCGATCATCACCAGCCAACGCTGTCGGATGGCGAACGAAAGAATCCAGTCAATCATGACGTTGCTCCGTGCGCTTGCCAATTTCCCGGACGCGCGAGAACGAATGGACGGGGGTCGTGTAGACGACCCCATCACCTTTCCTACCAGTCCATGCGGCCGAGGCGATCCGCGCGCAAATGTCCTCAGCGCAGTCGGACCGGCAGACCAATCTCAGCTCCAGATACTGATGGTAGGTGAGATTTGTGTCAGTTGAGACGTAACCGCCGCCCTGTCCGCGCCCTCTTCCCTGTCCCCTCACTTCATCGAAGGTGAAGCCGGGGAAATCCGGAAGTTCGTGCAGCGCACGGACGACATGGCCTTCCATATGCGGCCGGATCAGCGCGGTGATCAAAGTGTTGCTGTCGTCAATGCTCATCGCCGCCCGCTCCCTTTGTCATTTCAGCCTTCACAATGAAACTGTTCTGCGCCGCGTAGAGATCGCCGTCGAGGACGCCGAAGAGAATTTCGATGAGGTGCGGATCGCGATCGCCCACCTCGACATCGCGAGCCTCGAACTTCTCGCCGTTGCGCACGAAGACGACGGTCCGGTTTTCCACGGTCTGAAGCGCAGATGACTTGACCGCGACGGGAACCTTCTTGGCCGACAACGTGAGGCGCCCCGTGATGAACAGTCCCGGCCGCAGCCGCTGGTCGGAATTCGTCACGATCGCCCTCGCAATGGCGCTTTGGGTGTCGCTGCTGCCGACCGGCGATAAATAAGACACCTTGGCTTCGATTGCCGGCCCGCCGTCGGCCGGATCGATGAGCACCTGATCCCCCATGCTGACCCGTTTCAGATCACGGCGGTAGACAGAGAAATCCACCCAAACGTTCGACAAATCCGCTACCACGAATGCCGATTTCTGTTCGGAGACGAATTCCCCCAGCGAGATCTGACGATCGATGACCGTGCCCGCAAGCGATGCCTTCAATTCGTATTGCGTCAAGCTTTGGTTGCTTTCGATGACTGCCAGCACATCGCCCTTTTGCACGACGTCGCCGATCCGCTTGCGGACGTCGCGGACGATACCGGGAAAGCGCGGTGTGATCTGGACCAGTGACTCTTGATTGGGCTGCACGATACCGTTCAGCAACAGGCTGTCCCGCAAGACACCGGTTGAGGCCTTAACAAGCTCAATTCCAGCCGCTTCAATCTTGGCGTCGCTCAGAGCGACGCTATCTGCATGCTCTTCCTTCTCAGCTTTTTCCGTAGGAGCCGTCTTTGGTGTAGCCGGTTTCAGCATCCGGTAGCCGCCATAGACCAGCACCGCTGCGACCAGCACAAAAAACAAGTATCTCAGAAGTCGTTTCATCTTGAGGTCTCGCGAGTGAGGGTAAACGGGTTGCCGACAAGACCTTCGATCGTCGCGATGGCAATGTGGAAGTTCTGCAAAGCCTCCTGCTCCCGAAGCAGCGCCTGCAAGACCGAGCCTTTGACATCGAGCAACTCAAGTAGCGTAAACCGTCCTTGCAGATAGCCGCTCTGGATGGTCTCGGAAGCGCTGCGCGCATTCGGGATGATCGACGTCCGCAGCAGCTTGAGCTCGGCCAACGCGCCCGTGAGGGTGTCATAAGCACGACCGACGATACTGGTCAGGACGAGCTTGTTGATGGCACGCTCGGCATCGGTCTTGGCGAGCGTTTCCTGCGCGGCGATAATGTTGCCGGTGTTCTGATCGAAGATTGGTATCGGGATGGAAACGCCTAACCGCACGGCGTTGTCATTAGTGTCCTGATAATGGCGCCAGCCGGCTGAAATGCGCGGGTCGGGAATTGCTTTCAGACGCGCGATCAAAAGTTCGGCGTTGCGTTGGGCCGCAACCGCCGTCCACCGCAACAGTTGGGGGTTGGCTTCAATCGCCCGCAACACGTCCCGGAATGGCGGCGGTTGCCCTATGTTGGTCAGGCGTCCCAATGCTTTGCCGAAATGAGGACTGCTGTCCCCCATCAGAATTGCAAGGTCGCGGCGCGCGAGAGCCAATTGGGTCTTGGCGCGTTCCCGTTCGACCCGAAATAGATCGGCCGCGACCTGCGCACGCAGCGTCTCAGCCGGCGAGGATGCGCCCTCCTGCACGCGCTTCTGCAACAGTGGGATAAGTGTGCCAAAACCCTCGATCTGCTCGTCGAAGATTTCGATCCGCCGCTGCGCACTGATGATCGTGATAAACGCGATCGCGGCTTCCGACAGGACCTCCAGGCGCGTCGCCCGTCGCTGCNGATGCCGGCCTCGCCGGCGGCAATGCGCGCTTCCCGCTTTCCACCGAGTTCGACCAACTGGCTGAGTTGCAGATTGGTCTCGGCCGATCGTAAGCCTTTGTAAGGCCCTGATCCCAGCGCGTTGTCGAGCTCGAACGAAACGTCCGGATTCGGCAGTACCCCGGCCTGGATACGCAGCCCGCCGGCGATGCCGATATCACGCTCAGCCGCCGTCAACCGCGGGTTTGCCGCCAAGGCACGTTGTAGTGCTTGCGGCAGCGAAATGGCTGGCGCCGCTCGTTCGGCGGCCTTGACGGGAATTGTGAATAAAAGCACTGCACCCGCCAGGCGCAGAACCACTTGAACCAACCACATAAGATCAACCTGAATAGCGTACGGATGACGACGCAACTTACGTCGCGCGTTCGGCTAATTGCTCAGGTGAGATGCTTGGGTGGCGGCGTATCGAGCCAGAGAGGATTTGCGTCGAGACGGTGTTGAGCCACAAAGGATAGTCTGACTGGCTTGGCAGACGGACCGCTTACCGCGGCCATCACTGGCGTCAGGATCGGTGCGCAGACGTAGCAATGGCTGGCGACCGCCGGCAGCTTTTTGGTTGCATCGTCGCCTTGACCACCATCATCTGAAGGGGTGCTGAAATCGGAGGCGAGCGAGATCCCCACGACCTCGTCGGCGCAGGACACGGCATGGGACATGCCGACGAAAAGATACGCAAAGGCAAGCAACGCCAGCAGCGCACGGCGAACGCCCGACGCTTGCGATCTCGGCAACCTTTTGCTCAGCCGATGGTTCATATGTTCCGATTAGCAAGTCTTGCCAAGTAATACTATTACATTGTCCCGCGCCCGTCCGGAACCCCCAATGTTATCTGATAACCGTTGGAAAATGTTCACTTAGCCGTCACAACCGTTGGGAAATGCGCTTGAGGCCGTTCGTCAAAGAGAGAGGTTTTGTTTATGGGTAAAGGTCATTCGCACGGGGGTGCAATCCCATCGGCGGCCGGGCGGCACCGCAAGCCTCTTTACGCGGCGCTGGCCCTGACGTTAACGTATATGACCGCCGAAATCGTTGGCGGAATCTGGACCGGCAGCCTCGCCTTGATCGCGGACGCCGCGCATATGGCGACCGATGCCGGCGGGTTGGGCCTGGCGTTATTTGCAATTCATTTCGCGCAAAAAGCTGCAACGCCCCAAAAGACCTACGGCTATTTGCGGACTGAAATCCTCGCCGCACTCATCAATGCGGTCGTGCTCCTGCTGTTGACAATTTATATTCTTTACGAGGCATACAAGCGGTTCCTGTCGCCGCCCGAAATCCTGGGCACACCGATGCTGGCGGTCGCCGCCGTCGGGCTGATCGTCAATCTCGTCAGCATGAAGTTATTGTCGGCCGGCTCCTCTGAGAGCCTCAACGTTCAGGGGGCGTATTTCGAGGTTCTCAGCGACATGCTGGGTTCGCTCGGCGTGATCGCCGCAGCCCTGATCATCATGTTTACCGGCTGGACCCTTGCCGATCCGATCATCGGCGCGGGAATCGGCCTCTTCATCGTACCGCGCACGTGGAAGCTGTTGAACCAGGCCGTCCATATCCTGATGGAGGGGGTGCCGGCCGAGATCGATCTTCCACTCCTCGAAAAGGCGCTGCGGGAAATTCCGGGCGTTACCGCGGTTCACGATCTGCATGTCTGGACCATCACGTCAGGGACGGACTCCCTGACCGGCCATCTCGTCGTGTCAGACATGAAAGACGCAGCCGCGGTGCTGAAACGCGCGAAAGCCGTTCTGGAGGATAAGTTCAAGATTGATCACGTGACTTTGCAAGTTGAAGACGAGGAAATTCGCGCGGCTGAGCCAGTTCTGCGGGTCTAGATCCCGAGCTCTTGGCGCAAGCTTCGTATCCCACCGGCGTTTTCTTTCTATTCCTTTTCTCTGTTCATAAAACTGGATCGCGCTAATGTGGCGGGATCGGCTGCGTCGTATAGAGCCAACTTGTCTGCGAACTCGCGGAGCAGAAAAAGGCTGACGTCGTCGAGCGAGTCGTGACCCTTGCGGAAAGGCTGCTCGAGCGTCTCGATGAGGTAGAGCGCATAGATGAACATATAGGAGATGAATCCGAAAATCAGGGCGGTGCCGGGCGAGCCTTCCGTTTCCAAAAACAGCAAGAGCAAGACGATCGCTGCAACAAGCGTTTTTACCAGGATGTAAACCGACGGCACGAACTGCATGCTTTGGATGTGATAGATGCGGAATACGCATCTGCGAAGCTGATCTTGCTGGCCGCGCAGCCGAACGATAAAATTGGCGGGCATCCCAAGCCGGTCCATCTGTGCGATAACCGGCGTGAGCTTGTCGACCTCGGCGATGACTGGCTGCAGTCTGCTGTGGGCGCCTGCGTGCCCCAGGCCCTTCTGCAAAGTCACTAGAATGCCAGATAGGATAGCCCGCAAGGGCCTGATTTGAAACTCCGTGCATTTCTCGACAAAGCACGTGGCGTCGTCGTGAATCGCCTCCAGAGCCACGCGAATGTCGGCTGGCAAGCGTTCGGATTCCTTGTAATCGGACAGCACGCCGGACAGCAGAAAACCGATGATGAAGATCGCGCCGCCGATGGCGCTGGTCAACAGGGTGCTCAGCGTCACGAATTCGAATTGCATCCAATGAACGAATACCTTGAGCAGGCTGATCGCGATGACCAACCCCGCCACCACAAAAAACAGCTTGAGTTTCTTCAGGTGGTGACGCTTGTTGAGCCAATCCATAGCCGGGACTTTCATCAAATACGGTGGTAAGCTGGAAGAAATGCGGTCTTTGACGCGGCAGGGACAGCGGAGCCAGGCGCATGCTTATCGAACAAGTTTGTGTCTGACTCCAACCTCCTACTTCGGACGTTGTGAAAGGACTGCAGCGCAGCATTCATTTTGCTGGGGAAACGTCTCTTTCATGACCGCAGAGGCGGACATGACGTCGCAACCCTTTGAAAGGGGGTATGGAGGGCTTTTGGGATCTGGAAAGCGTGTTCCCTAGCCGAGACAAACTTGCGAGAAAAAAGGCTCGGCGCCAACAAACTAAATCATGCCACGATTGTGGATGACGCTGATCCGTCTCGGATCAAGGTAGAGGAATATGATCAAGCATTTGGCGGCCGCGACCGTTCTTACGGGGCTTCTCTTTGTGGCACAACCGGCATTGGCGCAGCATCATGGCGGAGAACATCACGGAGGTGGTCATTTTGGAGGTGGTCATTTCGGAGGAGGCCACCATTTCGGAGGTCACTTCGACGGAGGTCACCACGGCGGGTTTGGCGGGCACCATGGTGGGCATTACGGCCTTTATGGAGGATTTTATCCGGCTCCCTATTACGGCAGCTATTATCCCTACGCGTATGGCGCGGATTGTTTCATTCGGCGACGCACCGTTTGGACGCCTTACGGTTACAGAATTCGCCGCGTCCGCGTCTGCATGTAACCGTGTGCTCCAGTTTTAACGGCGTGGATAAGTTCCTCGCGCGGACCGCAGGTGCGCGGTGTATTGTTTGGAACGGGAAGTGGATGGCAAGGGAAAGTGGATCGCAAGTTCAATGAACTTTGATCGAGTACTAAACGCACACCAGCTGGATTAGATTTTATTCATCGCTAAAATTGCGCGCGAAGACGCGTGCCGAACACTGAAACCGGGCCTCGGTCACGGTTATAGGCGGGGTTCGCAATGAGCTGGTGATCGAATGTCAGGCGCGACGCCGGTGTAACGGCCAGGCTGTAGTAGGCTTCGATGATCTTTTCTAAACCTGGATTGGGGAGTTGACCGTCCCCAATGAGAATGCCAAGCCCTCCGGCATTGAAATAGCCTTGATGCGATCTTGAAATACTATTCAAGACACCGGCAATTCCGATCGCGTCGCCCGCCCGGCCCCAAGAATTGCCGGAAAGGGAAAATCCCGCCGCAACCGTTCTGTCGATATCAGCGAACTCATATGGTTCCACCTTGCCGTCGGCAATGCCGGCACGTGCGAATAGACCAACGTCTGGCATGAGTTGCTGTTCAAGGTTCATGCTGATGCCGCTTCGGCTCCTGTAACGTCGCACAGCCGCAACATCGGCGGGCTGACTCGTGACTTGAGCCAGCCGCACTGCATCATCGAAGCTTCCCATTCGCCCCCGGCTGAGGAAGCCAGTGACGGCGATCTTGCCAGGCTGTCCCCAGAGCTCGTGCCGATGTTCGATTTCGGCAATCGCCTGAAACTGCGAAAATCGCGGATCCAACTCGGTGCTGTTAGGCACTTTCGAGAGATCGAACAATCCCGCACGCAGCGTCCAGGCTCCGCGATACCATTCGGCAGCGGCACCGTAAGTGTAGCCCCACGCATCCGCCGCATAATCGAAGGCGCCACTGTCGATGAGCGACCAATTCAGGAAGTCGGTTCGGGGATCGTGCGCGTATTTGTTGGTATCGAATACGTCGCCGACGCCAAATTTCCCGATCGTGATGACCAAACGGTCGGCGGTCTGGGATCCGTTGAACTGACTGATGTTGGAATCGACTTTTTGCTTTTCGCCGCCGAGGTCGATCGTTTGCCTGATAAACATCCGGTGAAGACGCGTGTAGGGGTATTCCGCCCCGACTTTGTAGGCTTCGCCACTGGGAAAACCTGCAACGCCCAGCGTGTTGCTTAAGCCAAACCCTTGATCGATTTCCGGATTGATCCAAAATTCCGCTCCTTCCCACAGCCGCATGCCCGCGTAAAATGTAATGTCTAAGGTCTCGCGTGCTGAATTCGGAGCGAGGCTGTTCGCTCCGCGATACGGCGCCCGAAAGGGAGCGGCGTATTGACCGACAAAAGTCGCCTGGCCGTGGAAGCTGAAATTCTCCGTCTCAAGTGCGGAAATTCCATTTACCGAAGCAACGTCTTTTTTGCCCGGGTCGCCAAGTTTATAATTCAGACCGAAACGTATGCTGTGAGAAGCATAATCACCTTCGAATTTTTGGGCTCCCGCGGGAAATGATATCGATCGGCCGCCAAATTCGGACAGCAAATATTCCAATTTCGCCGTCCAGCTTGGCGCGACCGGAAGCTCGACACCGGCGCCTGCCACCCAGCCTAGCCGCCAAAGCGAGTGTTTTTCGACAGTTCCGGGCACCGCGCTGCCACCCATTGGCGTGCCGGCCACCTGAGTGCGCGTGAACTGATCGTAGCTCCAGGCCAAACCGCCGGTACCGTAAACCAACCAGTTGTCAAATGCGTAGCCGACGCGACCACGGACGCTGCCGGCGTGAAGCACCATTTCTCCGTAGCTCGCTTGACCCCCAGCCGCAGTTGAAAATGTCTGGGTGGCTGAAACGCTGTTTGGGAACGAGATATCGGCTTCGAAGCCAAGCAACAATCGTGACGCGGCCTGGTAATTATAGCCAGCTTGCAGGCCGGTCGAGTAGCTGCCTGTCCCCTTGAACGCGTCGAACGGACGATAAAAATCAAGTGTTCCCATCAGGCTCGGCGCCGAAGCGCCGGCTTGCGTCGCCGACCAATTGGAGGATCCCGCACCATAACCGAAATGAGCGCCAACATAAAACCCGGTCCAATCGTAAATACTGGATACGACGGCTTTCACGGAAAGCGGGACCGGCCCATTTTCGGCCGATGCCAAGGGAATGCAGGTCAAAAGGCCGCATATCGCGCCGGCACAAGTCGAGATTCTTTTCACGCGACAATCCATCTCGCACAGATTTAATGGCTGTTTGTAACAGTTTTTAATGCCCAACTTCGGACGCCCCGCGATCACCGGCAGACCCTTCGGTTGGTGCAATGCAAGGTAATGGACGCCACGGACGCAGAGGTCCAGCAATCCGCGACAACACTTTAGTTGCAACTCAGTCGCAATTGCAAGAAGATATTTCGGCTCTATTTTGAAATTTTAGTCTGTCCCAGTTTTGAGAAAGACGAGGAGTGATTTCTTGAGCCTGAGTTGCGCGGGAACACCGGATAGCGGTGTTAAAAGTCGAGCCTTGACAGTAGGCGCGTGCGGAGCCGGCGAAGGCGAAAAGGCAACGCTCTTGACGTAGGCGTACGGTAGCCACACGTCGTCAAATGCCAAATCCATTGGAAGTCACGCCCAAGAGCAAATCGTAGTCAAGATTTCCCATGTTCATCGGCTGGCGCGCTAACTTGCCTAGCGCGGGCCAAACGCCCCATTTCCCGGATTGACACCTTCGATATGATGCCAGCAACTTCTCGCGTGCTTTTAAAGGATGTAATTTCGGCAAGCGTGCGAAAGAAGCGATCGATGAAGAGTTCATTCAAACAACTCCGGTACTTGCTGCTTGTCGCCGTGTCGGTGATGGCGGCCTGTTTTGCGTCACCAAGCTTTGCGCAGCGCAACGCTCTTGATCTCGCACAAGCAGGATTTTTAGCAAAGGACCGCGGTGAATTCGAGCTTGCAATCCGGCTATTCGACAATGCTCTGAAGCAAGGAATTTTTGAAGACAAGCAACGCGGGTTCCTCTTATACAGCCGCGGTGCTTCGTACGATTCGCTGGGGCTGCGCGATCAAGCTCTCGCCGACTTCGACGCCGCCATCGTTCTTATCCCGGAATTCCCCAACCTGTACCTCTATCGCGGGGTCATCTGGGGGGACAAAGGTCAATATCAGAGAGCTTTGCAAGACTTCCTGACTGTGTCCAGGTTAACTCCGACAGACCCGCTCGCTTTTAACAATCTCGGGAACGTTTATGATCGTTTGGGCGACTTCGATCAGGCGATCGTCAATTTCGATCGCGCGATCAGCCTCCGAGCGGATTATGCTCAGGCTTATTACAACCGAGCCCACACTTACGCACTGAAACAAGAAAAAAAACGCGCAATTGCGGACTATGACAAGGCGATATCGTTACAACCGCTGTTCTCGGACGCATACGTCAACCGGGCTGTTTTACATCTCATGCTTCGAAACTTCAAAGCTGCGTTGTCGGATCTCGACACTGCGATTAGAATCAATCCGAAAGACGTGACTGCGCTGACTAACCGCGCCACGATCAACCTGACAATGGAAAAATACGAAGACGCGCTCACCGACTACAATTTGGCTTTGCAGCTCCATCCGGGAAATGCAGCTATCTTCCTCGGTAGAGGCCGTGTGCATTTGTTCGCGGGCTCATTGAATAGCGCTATTGCCGACTTCAAGACCGCGGTGCGACTTCGCCCGAACAATCCGTATCCGATCATTTGGGCACATATCGCTCGGGTGCATAAGGGTGAAGACGATCGAGAGGAGTTTGCAGAGGCCGCCAAAAATGTACCGCGCAATGAGTGGCCCTTCGTGGTGCTCGGGCTTTACCTCGGCACCGATAAAACGGAATCTGTAAACGCGGCGGCTCTTCAGGGCGCCCCCGGTGAGAAGATAAAACGGGACTGCGAAGCCAGGTTTTTCGTTGGGGAATTCGCGCTTCACAACGGTGAGCGAGATCAAGCCCGTAAAATCTTGCAGCAACTGATCTCTACGTGTGGGCCGGAGGAAGTCGTGTACGCCGCAGCAATCGCCGAATTGAAACTGTTGCCTCCAAAGTGAGTTCGACGTCTGTGACGAGCGGTCTATTAAGCAACAGATAAAACATAAGCCTTTTAGTCAGGTTGCGCACCTTCGAAGGGCCTATCTGCCTGAGTGAGATTCAGTCTTTAGCGGTCTTGATCATAAGTTCTGATGCCGGGCAATTCACTCCTAGAGAAGAAGCCAAGCCTAGAGTCTTGCGTAGATGGACAAGAGAGGCCTTTCCGAAATGCGGTAATCGTAACAAATCGTCATCTGACGCCTCGCGTACTTGGCCGACTGTGCTTAGTCCGCCGGCGACCAGAGCGGTTCGAATCCTTTCAGGGAAACGCACCCTTTCGATTCGCGTCTCGTCAGGCAGCTCAGGAATCGGGTCCATCATATGCAATTCGTCTTCTTCGTCACTAAATACTGGGAGCCGGCGGCGTCTCAGGATACGCGTTCAGATCGATCAGCAAGGCGTCTCCGCTACGTCGAAAACGATAGAACCTATATTCCTGTTCCCTCAACGGCGAATGAAAAGTAATAGGCGTGTCATCGCGCCATCGGGCCAGTTCTGCTTTCAAATCGCCAACAGTCAAAATTGGAATAGGCTCGCTCATGCTCTTGCCTCTTTTGCCAACTGCCCCATCGACAAGTACTCCCCGCGCGAAGCCTGAGCTAACACACAGAGGAGGACGAGTGCCGCACTGCGCAATCGTCGACGGCTGTTGAGTGGGGACGCCCATACTCCCAGACCTTGTTCGCCGGCCGCCGCCCCGTTCGTAGAGCATGCAAAAGCTTTATACTATCTGGTTGTGTTGGCGCAATAATGCAGCTCCCACGCACCGGGCGTATTCACTTACGCTGAAAAAATGCCAACAGCGCGATCATCATCCCCGCCGCGCCCAAAGGACCGATTATGGTTACCCATGGATGCTCCGGAAAAGCGCGCTGAAGAAACATGCTGGCGAGCGTCGCAGCCAAGGAGACCGCCACCAAAAGTCCCGTAAGAAAGACGATTTTTTGACCCGAGGACACGACATGACTCTTGAAAGCCGCGAAATTGCGGAAATCTGACAATTTGCGCGCCAGGCAATCCTGGCGCGCCCGGGCACCACTGTACGAGCCTGTCTTCAAGGAACTCAAGTGTTGCCCGCGCGTATGTTCCGGACAAGCACGTTAGATGACAATTTTCAGAGGCTTAGAGCATTGCATGAGCTCATCCGAAAAAGCAGCGCCGGTTGTACCTAGTCCGGTTGTCGGGAAAAGCAAGCCGCGCCTTAAGGCCCGCGGCTCATATGATCCGCACGATGAGGCCGGACAGATGACCGCAACGACCAACTGCTGTAACGTCAAAATAGTTCTTGCCATGTGAGTGTCATCCACAGTGATGGTGTGGATGACGCCCACTCCCGGCACCGGTTGTGCCAAAGTGTGATCGTTGTCAGATCCACTGAGGGGAGCCATCCACAATGCATCCTACCATCATCGGTCTTGATCTCGCCAAGCATGTTTTTCAGATTCACGGCGTCGATGCCACAGGCCAGGTTGTCATCCGCAAGAAGCTTCGGCGATCGGAGCTGATCGATTTTTTCAAGAGGCTTTCTCCCTGCCTGATCGGCATGGAAGCCTGCGGGACCGCTCACTATTGGGGACGCGAATTGTCTTCACTCGCGCACGACGTACGCCTGATGCCGGCGGCTTACGTCAAACCTTATGTCAAGCGCGGTAAGAACGATGAAGTCGACGCCGAGGCGATCTGCGAAGCGGTCACGCGGCCGACGATGCGTTTCGTTTCAATCAAAAGCGCCGAACAGCAATCAATCCTGATGCTACATCGGACACGCGATCTGTTCGTGCGCCAGCGCACTATGCTGGTCAATTCGTTGCGGAGCCAGCTTTCCGAATTCGGCCTGATTGTGCCTCAGGGCATATGGCGCCTCAACGAATTGCACGAGCTCGCACAGCGCGCATCTCGCTCCGTACTGCCGGAAGCTGCCTGGGAGTGTTCGGAGTTGATTGTGGCTCAGATCGAAGATTTGCAGATGCGCATCAAGGCGATCGAAAAATCCATCCTCGCGTGTCACCGTGCCAGCGAAATCAGTCTCAGGCTTCAAACCATCCCCGGCATCGGCGTCATCACGGCAACCGCCATTGCCGCCACCATTGCGGATCCCGGTGTATTCAAGTCCGGACGTCACTTCGCGGCCTGGATCGGTCTGGTGCCGCGACAGTTCGGATCCGGCGGCAAGGTGCATCTTGGCCGAATATCCAAGAAGGGCGAACCATACTTGCGCAAGCTGCTCGTTCTCGGCGCCACGGCTGTGATTCGCTACGCACGCAACAAGCCTGAGCTGGCGGCGTGGATCAATGCGCTGCTGGCGCGGCGACCGGCGCGGGTCGTAACCGTCGCGGTCGCCAACAAGCTCGCGCGCATTGCCTGGGCCGTCATGAGTCGCGGAGAAAAATTTCGGCAAGTGTCCTCGGCAATCGCATGAGCTGATTGAGCAAAGGCATCCGGGATAGCAGCCGCAAACGAATTGGTAGGAGCGATGACGACGTAATGGTAAGGGGTCGAGCCCAAAGATCAGGAAAACCCGAACCTGTGCTTGCGCACTACAAGCGCGTCACTGTTATTGGGACTTGGTCAGCGGACTGCCATTAGGGCCATGCGGTCGAACGTGCCGCAATCAAAGGCCGGAGAGATGACCGCAACCGACCAACATGCCGAAACGTCGAAAAAAGTTCTTGCCATGTGGGCGTCATCCAGAGTGATGGTGTGGATGGCGTCCGCTACCGGCATCTGATGTGCCAAAGTGAGTCGTTGTCAGATTCACTCAAAGGGAGCCATCCACGATGCCCACTATGATTGTCGGTCTCGATCTTGCAAAGCACGTTTTTCAAGTCCATGCGGTCGATCCGGCTGGCAAGGTCACGATCCGCAAGAAGCTCCGTCGCTCGGAAGTGCTTGAATTCTTCAAAGGGCTGCCGCCCAGCCTGGTCGGTATGGAGGCCTGTGGTACCGCGCATTATTGGGGTCGCGAGCTGACGGCACTCGGGCACGACGTGCGGCTGATGCCGGCGGGGTACGTCAAACCCTACGTTAAACGCGGCAAGAACGATGCCGTCGATGCGGAGGCAATCTGCGAGGCCGTGACCAGGCCAACGATGCGATTTGTCGAGATCAAGAGCGCGGAGCAACAATCGGGTCTGATGCTGCACCGGACACGCGAGCTGCTGGTCCGACAGCGTACTGCGCTGATCAACTCGTTGCGTGGCCAGCTCGCCGAGTTCGGGCTGATCGCGCCCAAGGGAGTTTGGAGCATTCCAGACCTGCATGCGCTTGCCCAAGGCGCAACTCCCGCCGTCCTACCCGATGCGGTCCGCAGCTGCGTCGAGCTGATCATGGGTCAGATCGACGATCTGCAGTCACGCGTACAGACGATAGAGAAGGCTATTCGAGTAGCGCACCGGGCCAGCGAGGTCAGCCTCCGGCTGCAAACAATCCCCGGAATCGGCGTGATCACGGCTTCCGCCATCACTGCTACCATCGGCGACATCAAGGCCTTCAAATCCGGGCGACATCTGGCAGCTTGGATCGGCCTTGTCCCACGGCAGTCCGGATCCGGCGGCAAGGTTTATATGGGGAAGATATCGAAGAAAGGCGACGCGTATTTGCGCAAGCTTCTCGTGCTCGGCGCCACTGCGGTGATCCGCTATTGCCGCAACAAGCCCGAGCTTGCCGGCTGGATCAACGCGCTCCTCCAAAGGCGTCCACCGCGCGTGGTCACGATCGCGGTGGCCAACAAGATGGCAAGGATCGCGTGGGCGGTGATGAGCCGCGGCGAGACGTTCCGCCAGGAAGCCTCCGCCATCGCATAAGCGGAAGCAGCCGGAAAGGGGAGGAAAGTTAGCTGCCGAGTGGGATGATCGAATTGGTGAGAGCGACGACGACGTAATGGCAACCGGTCGAGACCGAGGATTGGGATAACCCGTACCTGTGCTTGCGCAGCAAGCGCGCCACAGTGGCTGGGACCCGATCCGCGGACTACCATTAGGGCCCGCGGACATGGAATCCGCTTTAGTCGAGGCCGGAGCGATGACCGCACCCCGACCACCAAGTTGTCAAAGCGTCGAAAAAGCTCTTGCCATGCGGACGCCATCCAGCGATGCACAGGTGTG
>CDFE01038361.1:86771-167166 GCA_000826465.1 Acanthamoeba mauritaniensis | reverse complement strand
CGCTTCAAAAGCGCCCTCGAGAAGCGCCCCTCACGAACAGGACGATGAAGAATATATTCCTAGGTCGAGACATGTCAAGGAGAGATCGGAAATCTCGACACGTCCCCGCACAGGCGGGGACCCATACTCCCTGAGTCATCGACTTGAGAAAGATGCTGAGCAATCGGCCATCACCACGACGTTTGGTGGTTATGGGTCCCGGCGTTCGCGGGGACGACATTGGATGTGTGGCAGCCGTCTCGTCTGCGGTGCCGGCGTTAGATGACGCCGCGCCTACAGCAGCAAATCCGTCAGATGCGCGATCAGCGGAATGTCCGCAGGCGGCATCGGATAATCGCGCAGCTTGTTGGCGCGCACCCATGCGAGCTGCTGGCCTTCGTGCGGCGTCACGGTGCCTTCCCACTTTCTGCAAATGTACAATGGCATCAGCAGGTGGAAGGTTTCATAGCTGTGGCTGGCGAAGGTGAGCGGCGCCAGGCATGGCTCTTCCACCTTGATGCCGAGTTCTTCCGCGAGTTCGCGGATCAGGGCCGGTTCCGGCCGCTCGCCGGGCTCCAGCTTGCCGCCGGGAAACTCCCACAGCCCTGCAAGCGTCTTGCCTTCGGGGCGCTGCGCGATCAGGACGCGGTTGTCCGCATCGATCAGTGCGCAGGCGACAACGAGGACGAGCTTGATCACGAGCGGTAGTCGCCGTTGATTGCGACATATTCCTTGGTGAGATCGCAGGTCAGCACGCGGTCGCGGCCCTTGCCGAGGCCAAGCCCGACCTTGATCTGGATTTTCGGCTGCTTCATCAGCGCCGAGACTTCCGCCTCGTTATAGGATGGATCGCGCGCGCCCTTGCTGGCGACGCGAATGCCGTTGAACGAGATCGAGAGCTTGTCGCGGTTGGCCGGCTCGCCGGCCTTGCCGACGGCCATGACGACGCGGCCCCAGTTGGCGTCCTCGCCCGCGATCGCGGTTTTCACCAGCGGCGAATTGGCAATCGACATCGCGATTTTCCGCGCGGATGTCTTCGACGCCGCGCCCTCGACAACGACTTCGACCAGCTTGCGTGCGCCTTCGCCATCGCGCGCGACCTGTTCGGCAAGATCGGCCAGCACGGCGTGAAACGCTTTGGTGAAGGCCTTCAACCGCGGATCGTTGGCGCGTTTGATCGCCGGCGCGCCTCTGGCGGCTGCGGCCCCCGTGGCGAACGCCAGCAGCGTATCCGAGGTCGATGTATCGCCGTCGATGGTCACCGCGTTGAACGTATCCCCGACACCGGCCTTGAGCAGCGATTGCAGCACGGCCGCGGACAGCGGTGCGTCGGTGAAGATAAACGCCAGCATTGTCGCCATGTCCGGCGCGATCATGCCTGCGCCCTTGGCCATGCCGTTGATGGTGACCTTGGCCTTGCCGAGCTTGACGGTCGCGGTGGCGACCTTCGGAAACGTATCCGTGGTCATGATCGCGCGCGCGGCGGTGTCCCATCCCTCGGGCGTCGCGGTCTTTGCGAGATCGTCGAGCACGCCGTTGAATTTCGTCGCGTCGAGCGGTTCGCCGATCACGCCGGTGGACGCCAGAAAGATCTTGGCTGCGGTGGTTTCAGCGGCCTTGGCGGCGATCGCGGCCGTCAGCGTCGTCGCCTGCTTTCCTGTTTTTCCGGTGAAGGCGTTGGCGTTGCCGGAATTGACCACCAGAGCGCGCGCCTCGCCGCCCTTGAGCTTGGCGCGGCACCAGTCCACCGCAGCGCTCGGGCACTTCGATTTCGTGAAAACGCCAGCAACGGTGGTGCCCTTGTCGAACAGCGCCAGCAGCACATCGGTGCGGTTCTTGTAGCGGATGCCGGCGGCCGCCGTCGCCAGGCGCACGCCGTCGATGTTCGGCATGTCAGGAACGTTGGTGGGGGCGAGCGGCGAGACGGCGGTGGACATGAGATTGGTGACCCTGAATCGAGGATTGTCAGTCGTCATGACCGGATTATTCCGGCCATCCACGTCTTACTTCCTCAATTGTGAAGGTCCTAAGACGTAGATGCCCGGGGCAAGCCCCGGGCATGACGTCAAGTTACTGAAGGTTCGGTGCGAAGTCGATTTACTTCTTCGCAGGGGGAGTCTTCGCCGCCGGCGCAGCCTTAGCATCGGGCGTTGCAGCCGGAGCAGCAGCGTCCGCCGGCTTGTCCAGGCGCTCGACCTTTGCTTCGGTTCGCAGCTTGGTGACGTAATCGGCCTGAGCCTTGCGCACCACGAAGGTCTGGATCTGGCCCTTCACCTGTTCGAAATCCGGCGGCTTGCGGTCGCGCTTTTCCTCGACCTTGATGATGTGCCAGCCGAACTGCGACTTCACCGGGTCGGAAATCTTGCCGGGATCGAGCGCGAAGGCGACGGCCGAAAATTCCGGCACCATCTGTTCCTTGGTGAAGAAGCCGAGATCGCCGCCGTCGGCAGCGCCTGGATCTTTCGATTTTTCCTTGGCGAGCTTGGCGAAGTCCGCGCCCTTTTCGAGTTCGGCCTTGATCGCTTTCGCCTCGTCCTCGGTCGGAACCAGAATGTGCCGGGCGTGAACTTCCTTTTCGCCCGAAACCTGCTTGGTTGCGTCCTCATAGACCTTCTTCATGGCGTCGTCGGTGACTGCGGCCTTGCCTTCGGTCGCGAGCAGGCTGTCCATCAGAAGGCGGTCACGCGCGAAGGCAATCTTCTGCTTGAAGTCCGCCGTATCGCCGACCTTCTTGGCTTCGGCCGCCTTGGCGACGATTTTCATGTCGATCAGGAACGAGATCAGATTCTCGCGGCGGGTCGACGGGTCCATCTGCTGAAGGCTGGGTCCCAGCTCTTCTTCAGCCACAGCAAGGTCGCCCTGGCGGATTTCGGCGCCGTTAACCTTTGCGATCACGGCATTCGCATCCTGTGCATGCAGCGGCTGGCCGATTGCCGTCACAACCGTGAGACAAGCTGCCGCAGCGGTGGTCAGAAGTCCAAATCGCAGTCCGAGTCCCAGTCCAGGTCGCACGCCCAGTCTGCTGAGAGGGGCCGTGCTGTTTGGAGAAACGGTCATGGAAAATCCTTATGGGGTCAAAGCTGGTGTCCCGTATCCGGCGTTCGCTGGATCACTGGGCGGGTTCGGGAGGCGGGACACTCGCCCAACCTCCGCCCGGAAGCAACGCGAAAAAGCCGCCAAAATCATGAAATCCCTGACAGGTTCGCGCGTTGACAAGGCTTTGGACGGCCCATATCTCTCCCCGCAGGCGCTCCTGGCTGCCGCGGGGCTTTGCCGCGGTCGAGCGGGTGAACCTCGGAATTCGCTTCCCGCACTCACGCTCAAGGACTCGCGCAAGGGTTTGTCCCCGCACGCAATTCCGGAGATACGCCTCATACGGGTCTGATATGGGTCTTGGGCTGCGGTGATCGCGGCCGCAAGGCCAAAATGCAAGACAGGAATGTTTCATGCTCGGCGCGCTCGCCCGCAAGTTTTTCGGCTCCTCAAACGACCGGCGGATCAAGGGATACCAATCCCGCGTCGACGCGATTAACGCGCTGGAACCCGAGATTGCAGCGCTGTCAGACGAGGCGCTGAAGGCGCGAACCGCCGAGTTCCGCAAGCAGATAGCGGAAGGCAAGACCCTCGACGATCTTCTCGTGCCGGCCTTCGCCACGGTTCGCGAGGCCGCCAAGCGCACCCTCGGCCAGCGCCATTTCGATGTGCAGCTGATCGGCGGCATGGTGCTGCACGAAGGCGATATCGCCGAAATGAAAACCGGCGAAGGCAAGACGCTGGTGGCGACCCTTCCGGTTTATCTCAACGCGCTGGCCGGCAACGGTGTCCACGTGGTGACCGTCAACGACTACCTCGCCAAGCGCGACGCCGGCTGGATGGGGCAGATCTATTCGTTCCTCGGCATGACCACCGGCGTGATCGTTCATGGTCTGGACGACACCGAGCGTCAGGCGGCCTATGCCTGCGACATCACCTACGGCACCAACAACGAATACGGCTTCGACTATCTGCGCGACAACATGAAGTACCGGCTCGAGGACATGGTCCAGCGCGGGCACTTCTTCGCCATCGTCGACGAAGTCGATTCGATCCTGATCGACGAGGCGCGCACGCCGCTGATCATCTCTGGTCCGCTCGATGATCGTTCGGAGTTCTACAACACCATCGACACCTACATCCCGAAGCTTGAGAAGACGACGGACTTTGAGGTCGATGAGAAGCAGCGCACGGTCACGCTGACCGAAGCCGGCATGGAGAAGATCGAGAACCTGCTGCAGGCAGCCGGTCAGCTCAAGGGCGACTCGCTCTACGACGTCGAGAACGTCTCGGTCGTCCATCACATCAATCAGGCGCTGCGCGCGCATTCGCTGTTCCAGCGCGACAAGGACTACATCGTCCGCGACGGTGAAGTGGTTATCATCGACGAATTCACCGGCCGCATGATGCCGGGCCGCCGCTATTCAGAAGGCCTGCATCAGGCGCTGGAAGCCAAGGAGCACCAGCCGGTTCAGCCGGAAAACCAGACGCTGGCTTCGATCACATTCCAGAACTATTTCCGCATGTACAAAAAGCTCGCCGGCATGACCGGCACCGCGGCGACGGAAGCGGACGAACTGTTCGACATCTACAAGCTCGAGGTCATCGAAGTCCCGACCAATGTGCCGATCGCGCGTCTCGATGAGGATGACGAGGTCTATCGCACCGCCGAGGAAAAGCATCGCGCGATTCTGGCGGAGATCGAGCTGGCCAACAAGCGCATGCAGCCGGTGCTGGTCGGCACCGCTTCGATCGAGAAATCGGAAGTGCTGGGCGAGTATCTCGCCAAGAACGGCTACAAGCAGATCGACTTCGGCAATCCCAAGGCGCTGGAAAAGCTCTATGCCGCGGCGCGCGCGGGCAAGCCGGCCAAGCTGTTCGCCGTGCTGAACGCGCGTTTCCACGAACAGGAAGCCTATATCGTCGCTGAAGCCGGCGTGCCGGGCGCGATCACCATCGCGACCAACATGGCGGGCCGCGGCACCGACATCAAACTCGGCGGTTCGCTGGAAATGCGAAGCCAGATCGAGACTGCGGACATCACCGACGAAGCGGAGAAGCAGGCCAAGATCGAGCAGATCAAGGCCGACATCGAGCGCTTCCGCGAGATGGTCCTGAAGTCCGAAGAAGTGATCGAGATCGAGCCTGCCAAGGGCAGCAAGCCGGCCAAGACCATCACCAAGCCGGGCGGCCTCTACATTATCGGTTCGGAACGCCATGAGTCCCGGCGTATCGACAACCAGCTCCGGGGCCGCGCCGGCCGTCAGGGCGATCCCGGCCGCACCAAGTTCTATCTGTCGCTCGAAGACGACCTGATGCGCATCTTCGGGTCGGACCGGCTCGATACCATGCTGACCCGTCTCGGCCTCAAGGAAGGCGAGGCGATCATCCATCCGTGGATCAACAAGGCGCTGGAGAAGGCGCAGCAGAAGGTCGAAGCGCGCAATTTCGACATCCGCAAGAATCTGCTCAAGTTCGATGACGTCCAGAACGATCAGCGCAAGGCGATCTTCGACCAGCGCGTTGATTTCATGCGCGATCAGGAAATCGCCGAGACGGTCGCCGATATGCGTCACACCCTGGTCGAGGATCTGGTCAGCAAGCATGTCCCCGAGCATGCCTATGCCGAGCAATGGGACGTTGCCGGCCTGCATGAAGAACTCAAGCGCGTGCTCGACCTTGATCTCCCGGTCGAGGAGTGGGCCAAGGAAGAGGGCATCGCCGACGAGGAGATGCTGTCACGCATCGAGCAGCGCGCGGACGAGCGGATGGCGGCCAAGTCGGCGCAGTTCGGCCCCGACGTCATGCGGTATGTCGAGAAATCGATCCTGCTTCAGACGCTGGATCATCTGTGGCGCGAGCATCTGGTGATGCTGGATCACCTGCGTCAGGTCATCGGCCTGCGCGGCTACGGTCAGCGCGATCCGTTGCAGGAATACAAGACCGAGGCATACAATCTGTTCGAAAGTCTGACCGCTCACTTGCGTGAAGCGGTAACCGCGCAACTGGTACGCGTCGAGATCGTGCCGCCGGACGAGCAGCCCGAATTGCCGCAGATGGAAGCGCACAAACTCAATCCGAATACCGGAGAGGACGAAATGGCGTTCGCGCAGGCCGCGCTTTCGTCAGTCCCCGCCGCCCAGCGCGATCCGCAAAATCCTGCGACGTGGGGCAAGATTGGCCGCAACGAGGATTGCCCGTGCGGCTCCGGCAAGAAGTTCAAGCACTGCCACGGCAAGTACGCCTGAACGGCGCCGCCGTCGAATAAAACAAAAACGCCGGTCATTCGACCGGCGTTTTTTGTCAGGTCAGTTGTTCCGTTTTAGCGGACGGTCGACCAGCGGCTGTCGAACGAATTGGCCGGCACCGCAGGCTGGGCTCCCGCCAGCGACTGTTGCGGCGCTGGTGCGGCTGCTGCGACGGCAGGGGCCGGAGCGGAAGGCTTGGCTTGCGGCTGGGCCTGAGCCTGCTGCGGACGCTCAAGCGGGATCACCCGCGCCGGCGTGCTCTTGGCGGCTTCCCTGGTCGGTCCAGCCGATTTCGCCTTTGGCGCGGCTGTGGCCGCGGCGGGCTTCGCAGGCGCTGCGGCAGGCTCGGGGTCCGAGCCGCGCAGGCCGACACTGCGCGAGAGCTTGCTCAGGAAGCCCTCCGACGAGCTTGCGCTGGCATTGGCCGACGCGGTGCGCGGAGCGGGCGTGGTGCTCGTGACTGCCACCATAGGCTCGCCGTTAGATGAGTTGGATGATGAGGCGAAGCTGAACGACGGCGCGGTTTCCGGCGCCTTTGGAACGGTCACATGCGAGGGCACGGTGCCCGGCGCGGGCTGATTCGACGCGACGGCGTAATCGGTGACGTCCCTGTCGATCGCAGCTTCGCCTTCCGGCAGCTTGGATGCAAACACCGGATGCATGCCGCCGTCGACGCCGGCTCGCGAACGCGCGGTCGGTGTGCCGCGTGAAACCAGTTGCGCGGTCTTCAATTCGTCCTGGCGCTGCTTGTTCTGAACGGCTTCGGCAATCTCGGGGGAAACCTGATAGGCCGGGCACTGGGCAGAAGCGTTGAAGGCGAGCGGACGGGTCGCGCCTGCCGGCTTCTCCGCATCGAAGACGTACTTCTTCTCGCAGAAGTCAACCTTCGGCTCCTGCTTCGTGACCTCGAAGTGATCGTTGCCTTCCTTGATCATCTTCCAGAACGCCATATGCGGGCTGTTACGGTGGCGGGCCATGTTCTGCGCCGTCATGCGGAACGGATAGGCCTGCACCTGAAACGCGTTCTGGCCGCCGAAGAAGGATTCGCGGCCGAGCGCGTAGATTTCGGTGATCTGTTCGTCGGTCATCGCGTAACAGCCGCGCGACGAGCAATCGCCGTGCACCATCAGCTGCGATCCGGTGCGGCCCCATGACTTGTCGTAGGCATTCGGATAGCCCATGTTGAACGACAGGAAATAGGCGGATGTCGGATTCATCTGCGCCGGCGTGATCGAATAGAAGCCTTCAGGGGCCTGCCGGTCGCCTTCCTTGATCTTCGGTCCAAGGTCTCCCGACCAGCGGCAGATCGGATAGGTCTTGAGCAACGCGAACTTTCCGTCGCGATTCTGCTTCCAGACCTCGAGTTCGGCTTCCTGCTTGAACAGGCGAACCAGCAATGGCGACGCCTTGTCCATGTTCTTGGATTCGATTTCCGCGAGCAGTTTGTCGGGAATCGGACGATTGGCTTTTGAGCTTGGCGAGAGCTGCTCGCCGTTGCATGCCGACAGTAAAACGCCGGCCGCGAGCGCAGCCGACGTGACAAGCGCGCGTACATGCGTGCGGTCGATCAAGACAAGCCTCCGCGGCAGATCGTCAATCCCCATACTCCGGCTAGACCCAAGACTAGACCCCAAGACCGGTGGCAGACCATCTCCCGACAAAGTGGCGCACAATAGGCGGCCGGAAAACGCTGCCCTCTAAACAGGTCGCATGTGTTTTCGTCGTAAAAGCGGCGTTCGCTTTTTGGCTAAAAACGTGCGTGACCAGTTGATCGATTATTAGCCTTAAATAGCCCCGGGTCGCAAGCCGAAGCGGCCGCAACCGGCCGGCATTGACGGCTTTATGGTCAACGCTAAGTAAATCAAAAGACTGGGGAAAAACGGCTGTTGCCGGAAGCGGGCCTGTCCAGAAAAAGCCACGATCTGACTGCGCAGCCGTTGCTCGCCGATTTTGGCGGCGCGCCGCGCTAGCCGAGCTTGCGGCCGATATCGAGGAACTTCTGCCGGCGCTGGGTCCGCACCGCCTTGGAATCGAGGCTTCGCAGGTCGTTGAAGGACTGGGCAATGGCGTCGCCGGTCCGGGCGACCATCGCTGCCGGATCGCGATGTGCGCCGCCCGGGGGTTCCTTCAGGATGGTGTCGATCACACCGAAGCGCGCAAGGTCCTGCGCGGTAATTTTAAGATTGGTTGCGGCTTCCTGGGCCTTGGCCGAATCGCGCCACAGGATCGACGCGGCGCCTTCCGGCGAAATCACGCTGTACACGGCATGTTCGAGCATCAGCACGCGGTTCGCTGTGGCGATCGCGATGGCTCCGCCCGAGCCGCCTTCGCCGATGATGACAGCGACATTGGGCACGCCGAGGTTGAGGCAAGCGTCGGTGGATCGCGCGATCGCTTCAGCCTGTCCGCGCTCCTCGGCGCCAATGCCGGGATAGGCGCCCGCAGTGTCGACCAGCGACAGCACGGGAATGCCGAAACGATCCGCCATTTCCATCAGCCGCACGGCCTTGCGATAGCCCTCGGGCTTGGCCATGCCGAAATTGTGCTTGAGCCGGGTTTCGGTGGTCGAACCCTTCTCCTGGCCGATCACGCAGATGCTCTCGCCTCTGAAACGGCCGAAGCCGCCGATCAGGGCTTCGTCGTCGCCGAACTTGCGGTCGCCCGCGAGCGGCGTGAACTCGGTGATGAGTTCCTTGACGTAATCCACGCAATGCGGTCGCAGCGGATGTCGCGCGACCTGGGTTTTTTGCCACGGTGACAGATCGGCATAAAGCTCGCTGAGCGCCTGCGCGGCCTTATCTTCGATGCGCGACACTTCTTCGCTGATGTCACTGCCGCTCGCGGCAAGCGCGCGCAATTCATCGACCTTCGAATCAAGTTCGGCGACAGGCTTTTCAAAATCGAGATAACTGCGCATCGGGTCCGGCATGTCGCGAATATATAGGGATTGTGGTGTTCAGGCGAAGGGCACCAGAAACGGTAATTTCCGTTCCGGGCAATGTCTGGAGCGCCTTTCAAGTCAAGAAGCGGTCCCAAGTCAAGCGCCGCGGTGAAAAGTGCCGATATTGCTAGTGTCCCGACTCCGAAGTTCGCCCTGTTTTGCGGCATTTTTCATAGCGAACTTCGGATTCGAAGGGACACTAGCCAAATGTAATTCCAGTGTGGTTTTGGTTCGCAAGGCCGCAAACGGAGCGTGCTTGGAGAACGATGCGGCCTTGCGAACCACCACACTGGTGCTTTTCAATGGGGTCATTTGTCCGCCAGCGGATGCAGATCGCGCACCAGGCTCTTCAGTCGCTCCTCGACGATATGGGTATAGATCTGTGTCGTGGAGATGTCGGTGTGGCCAAGCAGCGTCTGGACGATTCGCAGATCGGCTCCATTGTGCAGAAGATGACTTGCAAAGGCGTGGCGCAGCACATGCGGACTGACGAGGCGCGGCGCGATGCCGGCGGCCGCTGCAAGCTCCTTGAGGTCGCGTGCGAAGTGCTGCCGCGTCAGATGGCCGCTCTCGCCCGACGATGGAAACAGCCACTTCGAGACCGCGGACGATTTCTTCTGCTCGCGATGCGTGGCTTCCAGCGCGGCAAGATAGTCCGCCATGGCCTGCTTCGATGTTTCGTTGAGCGGGACGAGGCGTTCCTTGTTGCCCTTGCCGCGTACGACGATCATGCGGGCGTCACGCCGCGCGGCTGACACCGGCAGGGCAACCAGTTCCGAAACGCGCAATCCGGTCGCGTACAGGATTTCGAGCAGGCAGGAGAGTCGCAGCGCGCGCAACTTCTGCAGCGGCGACTGTTCCGGGGAATCCGCTAGCGCCTTCGCCTGCGTCAGGAGGCGGTCGACATCCGCAATGGACAAGACCTTCGGTAGCGCACGTCCGCGCTTCGGGCCGGACAGGATCGCGGCCGGATCGTCCGCGCGCATGCGCTCGCTCAGAAGAAAGCGAAACAGATGCCGCGTCGATGACAATTTGCGCGCGACGCTCGACGATTTGAATCCGCGGGTATCGAGATCGCCGAGATAGTCGCGCAGCATCTGCGTATCTGCATTCTGGAAGGTCGATTTGCGGCGGGCGAGAAAACCGGACAGGTCTTCGAGATCGCCGCGGTAGGCGTCGAGCGTGTTGACGCCGGCGCCCTGTTCGGCCGCAAGCATGTCGAGAAACAGGGCGGTCAGCCGGCTGTCGGAAGATTTGTCGGATGGCATGATCCTCCCGCCGCCTATCGCTTGAGGAATTTGTCGGGCGGAACGCTGACCGTCATCTCGCGCGGCTTCGGATTGACGAAATTGGCGAGTGCAAAGATGCCGCCGTAGATCAGCCCGCCGAGCACCGCGACGACCGTCAGGAAGCGAAACAGGGTGGGCATCGAATGGGCCTCGAATTACCGCCGGACTGCCGGCCGGGATGCCGTGTTAACCAGCGGAACGCGGCGTTCAGCGGCTCCAAAGTACCAACATGTTCGCGCCGGTTCGGCAAGAGTCTCCAGCAGCCCGACGTTCGCTCTAGCGGCGGTAACAGGAGGAGTAGTATAGGTGACTTCTCAGCCGCATTTGCGGCCAACCGAGCCAGAGATGACCGAAAGTGCGGCCAGGCATCAGGACGGCATGACACGCGAGGCCGACATTGTCGCCGCCCTGGGTGGCCGCCCGATTGTGCTTGTCGGCATGATGGGGTCGGGCAAATCGACCATCGGGCGCCGTCTCGGCGTGCGGCTTCACATGCCGTTTCTCGATGCCGATCATGAAATCGAGATCGCGCATGCGGGCATGACTGTCAGCGAAATCTTTGCGCAGCACGGCGAGCCGTATTTTCGCGACGGCGAGGCGCGTGTGATCGCCCGCCTGCTGGAGGGCGGTCCTTGCGTGATTGCGACCGGTGGCGGAGCGTTCATGCGCGACGAAACGCGTAACCGGATTCGCGCCAAGGCCATCTCGATCTGGCTTCAGGCGGATGGCGATGTGATCCTGAAGCGGGTCAAGCGCCGCGCCGACCGGCCCCTGTTGCAGACTGCCGATCCTGCCGCGACCATCGAGCGCCTTATCGGGGAGCGCAGTCCTTTCTATCAACTCGCCGATCTGGCGATTGCATCGCGCGATGTACCGCATGAAAAGATCGTCGACGAATGTATCGACGCGCTTTCTGCGTATCTGCTATCTGGCCGCGCGCCGTCCTCTTCCTCAAGCGAAACGCGATGACAGCCCCACTCAAGAAGACAAGTCCGGTGACCATAGGTGTTGCCCTCGGAGATCGCGCTTATGACATCGTCATCGGCCGTGATGTGTTGCCGTCGCTCGGCCATCGCGTCGCTGCGCTGCGGCCTGGTGCGCGCGTCGCCATCGTGACGGATCGCACCGTCGCCAAACACTGGCTCGGAAAAACCGAGGCGGCTCTGGCTGATGCCGGCATTGCATCGTCGCGGATCGTTGTGGGTGAGGGTGAGGCGTCCAAAAGTTATGCGGTGTTGCAGGAGGTTTCCGAGGGGCTGATCGCAGCGAAGATCGAGCGCAACGATCTGGTGATTGCGCTGGGCGGCGGCGTGATCGGCGATCTTGCAGGATTTGCGGCGTCGATTGTCCGGCGCGGCGTCGACTTCGTGCAGGTGCCGACATCGTTGCTCGCGCAGGTCGATTCGTCGGTGGGCGGCAAGACCGGAATCAACTCGCCGCATGGCAAGAATCTCGTCGGCGCGTTTCACCAGCCGGTGCTGGTGATCGCGGATACCGCGGTGCTCGACACGCTGCCGCCGCGCCAGTTTCGCGCGGGCTATGCCGAAGTTGCAAAGTACGGTGTGCTGGGCGATCTGGAATTCTTCGACTGGCTGGATGCCAATCATGCGGAGATTTTCGCAGGCGGTGCGGCGCGCGAACGCGCCATCGCCGCCAGTTGCCGCGCCAAGGCGGCGATCGTGGCCCGCGACGAGCGCGAAACCGGCGACCGCGCGTTGCTCAATCTCGGGCACACCTTCGGCCATGCGCTGGAGGCTGCGACCGGTTTCTCCGATCGCCTGTTCCATGGCGAAGGCGTCGCTGTCGGCATGGTGCTGGCCGCGGAATTCTCGGCACATCTGAAGATGATTTCCGCGGCGGACGCGGCGCGTGTGCAACGTCACCTCGCGTCGGTCGGCCTGCCGACACGGCTGCAGGATATTGCAGGCTTTCAGCAGGAAGGTCTCTCCGATGCCGACACGCTGCTCACGCTGATGGCGCAGGACAAGAAGGTGAAGCGCGGGCGGCTGACCTTCATTCTGCTCGAACAGATCGGCAAGGCCGTGATCGTCAATGATGTCGATCCGCCGACAGTTCGCGATTTCCTTCAAGAAAAGCTATCGGGGTGAGGGCGATGCTGTCCCGTGTGGTCGGCGCGCCGCATAAAGACGAGGCAGTCGCGAGACAAACATGAATTCAGCGGCCGTCAATCTGCTCATCGCCATCCTTCTGCTCGCTGCCAACGCATTCTACGTGGCGGCTGAATTCGCGCTGGTGAAGAGCCGCGGGTTTCGCGTCAAAGCCATGGCCGAGCAGAACCGCTTCGGCGCCCGTCTCCTGATGAGAATGATGGGCAACATCGAAGCCTATCTCGCGTGCTGCCAGCTCGGCATCACCATGGCCTCGCTTGGTCTCGGCTGGGTTGGCGAGCCGACCGTTGCGGCATTGCTCCAGCCTGTTCTTGAGCCGCTGGGCATGCCTGAATCCGCGCTGCATTTCACGGCCTTCCTCACCGGCTTTCTGGTGTTCTCGTCGCTGCATATCGTCATCGGAGAACAGGTGCCGAAAACGCTTGCGATCCGGCAGCCTGTGCCGGTCTCGCAATGGATCGCGTATCCGCTCTATGCGTCCTATCTCGTTCTCTATCCGCTGAACTGGCTGCTGAACGGCGCGTCGCGCGCGATTCTGCGGCTGCTTGGCGTGCAGGAATCGTCGCAGAACGAAATTCTCACCGATTCCGAAATCGAAGGGCTTGTGGAGGAATCGGCCGAGCACGGCAAGATCGAGAGCGGCGAGGCTGAGTACATCCAGAACGTGTTCCGCTTTGGCGATCTTGCGGTGTCCGATGTCATGGTCCATCGCACAAAAATGGTCAGTGTCAATGCGGACGGACCGCCCGATGTGGTGATCCGTGGCATTCTCGAATCCGAATACACCCGCATTCCGTTGTGGCGCGAAAAGCCCGAGAACATCATCGGCGTTTTGCACGCAAAGGATCTGCTTCGCGCCATCCGCACCACCGATGGAGATCTCTCCAAGGTCGATGTTGCCGCGATCGCGCTGCCGCCATGGTTCGTGCCCGAAATGCGGCCGCTGTCGGAACAGCTCAAGGCCTTCCGCCGCCGCAAAACTCACTTCGCGCTGGTGGTTGACGAATACGGTGAGGTCGAAGGCCTCGTGACGCTGGAAGACATTCTGGAAGAAATCGTCGGCGATATTTCGGACGAGCATGACGTGGCTGTTGCAGGTGTGCGTGCGCAGCCCGATGGGTCGGTCGTGGTCGATGGTTCGGTGCCGATCCGCGATCTCAATCGCGCGATGGATTGGCATCTCCCGGATGAGGAAGCCACCACCATTGCCGGTCTTGTCATTCACGAGGCGCGCTCAATTCCGGATCGCGGCCAGAGCTTCACGTTCCACGGTTTCCGTTTCCGGGTGCTCCGGCGGGAGCGAAACCGCATTACGGCGTTGCGGATTGTACCGCTGCCGCGCGAGAGCGACGCGCCGGAGAAGAAACCAAAGGCGGGAACCGCATTTTAGCGCGCGGCGCAGATTCGCCGGTGCTAGTGCTTGCAGGCTGCTGCGGGCGCGGGGCGTCGGCCGCCTTCATCCGGTGCATAGGCATGAATCGCCAGTGCATGGACCGAGCCGGACAGTTCCGGCGCCAGCAGCGAATTTATCATGCGATGACGGTCGATCCGGCTCTTCCCTTCGAACGCTTTCGACACGATATAGAGCCTGAAATGCGTTGCGCCGCCCGGCCTGTGGCCTGCGTGACCCTCATGCAAATGGGATTCATCGACCACGTCGAGGCTTTCCGGAGTGAAAGCTTCGTTCAACTTGTTCGTGATAGTGTCTTTGGTGGTCATGATCCGCGCAATATCGTGCGTTATTCGCTGAGGTCAATAGCCGTTTCAATTGCGGTTTGCCGCCGCGACGATGTATAATCCGCGCTCGCGAAAATTCGCGTCAAGTGTTCCGAAGCCGACGTTCGCTGCATTCTGCAGCGCATTCCATATGCGAACGTCGGATTCGAAAGGACACTTGAAAATATAAATTCTGGTGTGGTTTTGGTTCGCAGGTCCGTATCTGGCGCGCTGTAGAAGTGATACGGACCTGCGAACCACCACATGAGACTTGAAGCTTCCAGCAAGGCGTTGTCATAGCAACCATGGCCATCGACTCATCCAAATTCTTCGACAGCATTCGCATCAAACCTAACAAGCAGAGCGCGAAGCAGCAGGCTGCTGCGCGCGAGGAAGCTGTGATGTGCGAAGCGCCCGGTTGCAAGAACAAGGGCGGACATCGCGCCCCTAAGGGCCGTGGACATGAGAAGGAATACTGGCACTTCTGTCTAAACCACGTCCGCGAATACAATCAGGGCTATAACTTCTTTCAGGGCATGGCTCCCGACGCGGTCGCCAGCTACCAGAAGGACGCGCTGACCGGCCATCGTCCGACCTGGAAGATGGGTGCGAACGGCGGCAAGAAGAGCAAAGCGAATCCCGATCTCGACAGCGCCTCCGATCCGTTCAAGATGTTCGACGAGATGAACGGCCGTGGCCGCTGGCGCCCAGGCCCTGGCTCGGCTGCAAAGCCGGAGCCGGAGACGCGCAAGATTTTTAACGCCGAGAAGAAAGCGTTGCTGGTCATGGGCCTCGGTCCTGACGCGACGCTGGAAACCGTCAAGGCCAAATACAAGCTGCTGGTGAAACAGCATCACCCCGATGCCAACGGTGGTGACCGGTCGACCGAAGATCGCCTGATCGAGATCATCAAGGCCTACAACTATCTCAAGACGGTCGTACGCGCGTCCTGAGCGCCGGCTTTTTTGGCGTGACGGATTCACGCTTGTTCTTTGAAGCCCCCTTTCTTGCTGAAACAGGCTTCTTTATCGAGGCCGTCTTGTTCCTCGAAGCTCCCTTGCGCGCGTGATAGGTCAGCGCAAGTCCGATGCAGTGACGCAGCGCTTTTTCAGGAATCCGGGCCGCGGCATCGAACAGGATGCTCCGGTTGCCACCGTATTCCATCTGCGTCGGATAGAGCTCACGGAATGTTTCGACCAGATCGGTCTGACAATGGAAATACATCGCGACGCGACTGTCGTCCGATTTGACGCGGTCGATCCGGATCGTACTGCCGGTACCGGACTCTGCGGTAAGATAGCTGGGTTGGCCCCACTTCAGTGTTTCCTCAAGGGGGCCTACGCCGTCGATGCTTGCAGCTGTCTCCAGGATCATCGCCCGCAGGAGCATCACCTTCGCGCGAACGGTGTCAGGATAGGCGTCAAACACTTTTGCGACATTGCGGTCGGTGAAAGGTCTGCTGCGTTCCGCGGCTCGCTTCACCCGAACCTCCCGTCAGCCTCGCGCCGGCTGCGCCAGTGATACACGCCCACTGCGATGGTGCCCACCGCGATGATGCCGCCAACCAGCGGCCACCCATAATGTTCGATTTTCATGCCCCATTGTTCGGCGGCGGAGCCGGCCAGCGCACCTGACAGCACATGCGCGGAGGCCCACACCAGAACGGCGGCGGCATTGACCGGATAGAAGCGCTGCGGGGGCATGCCGAGCGCACCGGCCGTGATAGGTACGACGGCGCGAACGGGAGGGACGAAACGCGCAAAGAACACCGCGAGCGTCCCATAGCGGTGGAAGAAGGCTTCGCTCTTCGCCACCAGCAGCGGGTAATTCGACATCGGCCAGGAGGTCAGCACCTCGCGCTGGCTGGCGCGGCCGATCCAGTAGGCGAGCCCGTCTCCCAGCAGCGCCCCGGCGATCGCCGCCATCAGCACCGGCATCAGGTGGAGACTGCCGGCGGGGACCAGTGCGCTGAGTGCCAGAATCACGGTCGACCCCGGGACCAGTGACCCCAGGATGGGGACGGCTTCCAGAAATGCAGCGAGGAAAACCGCTGCATAAGCCAGTGCGGCGTGGAGCGAAACGAAGCCAATCAGTTGATGGAGGTGCGAATTCACCTGACGTCCGATGCTGGGCGCGATTCCAAGGAAATCCAGCATATACCGCCATGCCGGCCGAAACCGCCAATCGGGCGCTCTCCGAATCCGGGGCGTTCCCCGGCAATCGCAGGGCAGACCTACCAAAGCTGCGAAAACAGCTTATCTCAATGAAAATACGATGGAACTTTCATTGCGCGGTGGGCTTCTGCCATCGGCATCTGTCTGCTACGTTGCAGCACGCACCCCACCCGCAGCAAGCACGTCTGGTTTCGGGAGCATCCGGGACCACGGAGGATTGATGAGCGCCGCCACGACTCTATCCCAGGAACCCACGAACCTTCCCGACATGAAAGTGTCGGTTCGTCAGGTCTTCGGCATCGACAGCGATCTCGAGGTTCCGGCCTATTCCAACAGTGATCCCCATGTGCCCGACGTCGATTCGGACTACCGTTTCGACCGCGCCACCACGCTCGCGATTCTTGCCGGGTTCTCGAAGAACCGCCGCGTCATGGTCACCGGTTTCCACGGCACCGGCAAATCGACCCACATCGAGCAGGTCGCCGCCCGCCTCAACTGGCCCTGCGTGCGCGTCAACCTCGACAGCCACATCAGCCGCATCGATCTGGTCGGCAAGGATTCGATCGTGGTCCGCGATGGCAAGCAGGTTACGGAATTCCGTGACGGTATCCTGCCGTGGGCGCTCCAGCACAATGTCGCGCTGGTGTTCGACGAATACGACGCCGGCCGTCCTGACGTGATGTTCGTGATCCAGCGCGTGCTCGAAGTGTCGGGCCGCCTGACGCTGCTCGACCAGAACAAGGTCATCAAGCCGCATCCGGCGTTCCGCCTGTTCTCGACCGCCAATACGATCGGTCTCGGCGATACGTCGGGCCTCTATCACGGCACCCAGCAGATCAACCAGGGTCAGATGGACCGCTGGTCGATCGTCACCACGCTGAACTATCTGCCGCATGACGAGGAAGTCGAAATCGTGCTCGCCAAGGCGAAGCACTATCGCACCGATGCCGGCCGCGACACCGTCAACAAGATGGTTCGCCTCGCGGACCTCACGCGCAACGCTTTCGCCAATGGCGATCTGTCCACGGTGATGTCGCCGCGTACGGTCATCACCTGGGCGGAGAACGCCGAGATCTTCGGCGACATCGGTTTCGCTTTCCGCGTCACCTTCCTGAACAAGTGCGACGAGCTTGAGCGGCCGCTGGTGGCGGAGTTCTATCAGCGCTGTTTTAATGCGGAGCTGCCGGAAAGCGCTGTGAACGTGGCGTTGAGCTGATTACTGGGGTGGGGGTTGTTTTTCAATTGCAGCGATCTGATCCCCCGCCCGACGCATTGTTCGCTTCGCTTCCAATGCGCCACCCTCCCCACAAGGGGGAGGGAAAAGAGTCTTCGGGGTTCACGCCGCAATGAGCACGTCCAATATCAAGTTCAGGACCGGGTCGAAGGAATCGCCGACGGAGCCGTTCAAGCGCGCGGTGACCTCGGCATTGCGCGCCATCGCCAAGCAGCCAGAACTTGAAGTGACATTCGCCGCCGAGCGTCCGGGCCTGTCGCCCGGCAAGGCGAGGCTGCCGGAACCGGCGCGCAAGCTGACCCGCAAGGACGCCGCCATCGTGCGCGGTCATGCGGACTCCATTGCACTGCGCGTCGCCTGTCACGATCCGAAGGTTCACCGCAAACTGGTGCCGGGTAATCCGCAGGCGCGCGGCGTGTTCGACGCGGTTGAGCAGGCCCGCGTGGAGGCGATCGGCGCCAAGCGAATGAGCGGCGTCGCCAGGAATCTCACCGCGATGCTCGACGACCATTTTCATCGCGGCAAATACGACGAGATCACCGACCGCGCCGACGCGCCGCTGGCCGACGCGCTGGCGATGATGGTGCGCGAACGGCTGACCGGTCTCGCGCCGCCGGCTGCGGCGCGCAAGATGGTGGACCTCTGGCGGCCTGTTCTTGAAGACAAGATCGGCCAGCGCCTCGATGTGCTGAAGAACTTCACCGAGGATCAGGCCCGCTTCGGCGACGCGATTCACGACGTACTGCAGGCGCTGGAACTTGGCGACGACCGCAATGCGGATCAGGACGAAGACGACGATCAGGACGAGAACCGCGACGGCGAGAAGGATCAGTCCGGTGCGGACGGTTCGCCGGACACTGAATCCGCGGAGGAGATGAGCGCCGATCAGTCGCAATCTTCCACCGAGGAGATGTCGGACAACGCCATGGAGAGCGCGCAGGCGTCCGCCAGCGACGCCTTCGACGACAGCGAGATGGGCGAGGACGAGACGCCCGGCGAGGCGCATCGGCCGCCAGGCCGAGGCGGCAACGAACCGCGCGGGCCCGAATATCACGCCTTTGCACCGAAGTTCGACGAGGTCGTTTCGGCGGAAGATCTGTGCGAGCACGACGAACTGGAGCGGCTGCGCAGCTATCTCGACAAGCAGCTCGCGCACTTGCAGCACATCGTCGCGCGGCTGGCCAACCGGTTGCAGCGAAAGCTGATGGCGCAGCAGAACCGCGCCTGGGACTTCGATCTCGAGGAAGGCATCCTCGATCCCGCGCGGCTGTCGCGCGTCGTGACCGACCCGTATCACCCGCTCTCGTTCATGCACGAGAAGGAAGCCACCTTCAGAGATACGGTGGTGACGCTGCTGCTCGATAATTCCGGCTCGATGCGCGGGCGGCCGATCACTGTTGCTGCGACCTGCGCCGATATTCTGGCACGGACGCTGGAGCGCTGCGGCGTCAAGGTCGAGATTCTCGGCTTCACCACGCGTGCGTGGAAGGGCGGTCAGTCGCGCGAGGCGTGGCTGGCGGCGGGCAAGCCCGCCAATCCGGGCCGTCTCAACGATCTGCGGCACATCATCTACAAGTCGGCGGACGCGCCTTGGCGGCGTGCGCGCAAGAATCTCGGCCTGATGATGCGCGAAGGCCTGCTCAAGGAAAACATCGACGGCGAAGCGCTCGACTGGGCGCACAAGCGGCTGCTCGGTCGTTCCGAACAGCGCAAGATCCTGATGATGATTTCGGACGGTGCGCCGGTGGACGATTCGACGCTGTCGGTGAACCCCGGCAACTATCTCGAACGGCACCTGCGTCACATCATCGAGGAAATCGAGACCCGCTCGCCCGTTGAACTGATCGCCATCGGTATCGGTCATGATGTCACGCGCTACTATCGCCGCGCCGTGACCATCGTGGACGCGGAAGAACTCGGCGGTGCGATCACCGAAAAGCTGGCCGAACTGTTCAGCGAAACCCATGTCGAGACTTCGTCGCCTTCGCGCCGGCGCAGACTTCATTCCTAGCGTTCACTCGACATGACCGACATCACCCGCCGGCGGTTTCTGGAGAGCGCCGCGGCTGTACTGCCTGTTTGTGTGGCCGGTCTGGATGCAAGCCCCGCTGCCGCGCAGGCGTCAATCGCGTCCGTCGCGGTCAAGGCGCGCCCGATCGAATCCTTCGATCCGCGCGACCCGACCCACCTTCGTTATGGCGCGCTGGAATTTCGTAGCGGGCTCATCCTCACTTCGTCGTTTCGCGGATTCGGAGGCCTGTCGGGATTGCGGCTCGACAAGAAGGGCGAGCAGTTCATCGCGATCAGCGACAAGGGCAACTGGTTTACCGGGCGTATCGCCTATCGGGGCAAGCGGATGGCCGGTCTGGCCGATGTGAAATCCGCGCCGATGCTGGACAGCGACGGCAAGAAGATCACCGCGCGTGGCTGGTTTGACAGCGAGTCGCTCGCGCTCGACGGCTCCATGGCTTATGTAGGCTTCGAGCGCGTCAATCAGATCGTACGGTTCGATTTCGGCAAGGGTGGCATTCGCTCAAGAGGCGAAGTGGTGCCGGTGCCGCCCGGGATCGCCAAGCTGCCCTTCAACAAGGGGCTTGAAGCGCTGGTGTTTGTCCCAAAGGGACAGCCGCTTGCAGGAAGTCTCATTGCTATTTCGGAGCGCGGGCTCGATCCCTCGGGAAATATCCTGTGCTTCCTGATCGGCGGACCGTCGCCCGGGCAGTTCACTGCCAGGCGCACCGGCAATTTCGACATCAGCGATGCGGTCCTGCTGCCGTCCGGCGATCTGCTGCTGCTGGAACGAAAGTTCTCGCTGCTTGAAGGCGTGGGCATTCGGATTCGCCGCATTCCGATCAAATCCGTTGTCCCGGATGCTGTGATCGACGGCCCGACCATCTTCGAGGTCGATCTCGGATACGAGGTCGACAACATGGAAGGCATCGATGCCCACGTCACCGAAGACGGTGAAACCGTGCTGACGATGGTCTCTGACGATAATTTTTCGATGATTCAGCGCACACTGCTGCTGCAGTTCACGCTGGTGGGGGAGTGAATGTTCCCTCCTCGTCATTGCGAGCGGAGCGAAGCAATCCAGGATGATGTTCATCCATAAAGAACTGGATTGCTTCGTCGCTTCGCTCCTCGCAATGACGAAGGGTTGGGTAGGGGCTGCCAAAAAAACAAAAAGGCCGGGCAAAAAACCCGGCCTTTTGAAAACCTGCTGCAGATCGAAACAATCAGCTCGCTGCGGCGAGCTTCTTCTTTTCGATCTGGCGCTTCAGCTCCAGTGCCTTCGGCGAGAGGTCGCCTGCGCTTGCCTTGGTCAGGAACGCGTCGAGGCCGCCGCGGTGGTCGACCGACTTCAGCGCGTTGGTCGAAACACGCAGGCGCACCGAGCGGCCGAGCGTGTCCGAGATCAGGGTGACGTTGCACAGGTTCGGCAGAAACCGGCGCTTGGTCTTGTGGTTCGAGTGGCTGACCTTGTGGCCAACCTGAGGGCCCTTGGCCGTCAATTCGCAGCGCCGAGACATGGCGAAATCCTTGTGTCGCCCCGGACCGCCAGAGAGGGGTCGCGTGGGGGTTTGAAACCGTCCATTTCAGGAACGGCGGAGCTATAAGGGGCTAGCCGCCTAGCGTCAAGGTTGGGAGGCGATTTCAGCAACTTATCTGCAGGTCGGGGAGCAGGCATCCGTCGGCAAAAATGACAATTTTCCCCGTTAAACCAGTGATTTCCTAACATATAATCGACGTAATCCCTGACCAGACAAGCTAACACAGGCTTTCGATATCAACTTTCGCGGCCTATGCGGGATAGCCGTCCCGCCGACGCCGTGCCCCGGGGCGCCGGTCAATCGCCGGTCATTGCGTGCAAGGATTTTCGTCGGTGGACATGCCCCGGTTCCCAAAATTCGCTTGGAAACGCTTGCGGATCGCAAGGCTCGGGCTTTGCGTGCCGTGGGCGCTTGCGCTCTGCGCGGCCTTGGTCGTGCCTGCGAGTGCCCAGGGCCGCCTGGACGCCAAGTATGAGGCCTCGCTGGCCGGGCTTCCGATTGGCAAAGGCGCCTGGATCGTCGATATCTCCGAGGATCAGTATTCGGCGGCGGTGAGCGGCGCCACCACGGGGCTGATGAAATCGATCGGCGGCGGCAACGGCACAGGTACTGCGCAGGGCCGCATTGCGGCAGGTCAACTCGCTCCGTTGAGCTACGTGTCGACTGTCAATTACGGAAAGAAAGCCGAAGTTATCCGTATCGCGCTGGGCGGTGGCAACGTCAAAGACTCCGCTATCGAGCCGCAGCCGCCGGAAAGTCCGGATCGTATTCCGGTCACGGACGCGCATCGCCGTAACGTGCTCGATCCGATGACGGGCTCGCTTCTCAAGGTCGCCGGCACCGGCGATCCGGTTGGTCCCGAAGCTTGCCGCAGGACGCTGTCGGTGTTCGATGGCAGGATGCGCTACGATCTGCGGCTCGACTACAAGCGCATGGAAACGGTCAAGGCCGAAAGGGGCTATCACGGGCCGGTCGTGGTCTGTGCGGTCTATTTCACGCCGATCGCGGGCTACGTTCCGGATCGTGTCTCGATCAAATACGTCGCGGCCCAGCGCAACATGGAAATCTGGTTTGCACCGATTGCCGGAACGCGCGTGCTGGCGCCTTTCCGGATCACCATCCCGACGCCGCTCGGCACCGGCATGATCGAAGCGACGGAATTCGTTTCGGTGCAGAAGACCGCCAAGACGAACTCGACGAACTGACCCGATCGGTCCGGGTCTGCGGCCACCCCGCGCGCTGATTCAGTCGAGATTCTCACCATGAATCGTGTTGACTCTCGGGCCAATCCGATTCGACTCCGGATTTAACGATTTCATCCCGATCGCGGCATGCGCGGAGTATCTTCAAACCCCATATAGTATCGTCGGCCGACGGATTGTGCGACATGTTGAGGGGAGCACGACATTCACACCGCGAGTCAGCGATTCGGGCTTCTTTCGTTCCTTAACCGTTCCAAATCTTAAGTTGAGGCGTGAAAACCGTCGCATTGTGAGACACTTCCTTCAAACTGGCTGCGGCGTCCGCGTCGTGTGCGTCATGCGGACTTTCTGATCATGCCCTTGTCGTCCTCTGCTCCGCTGTTTTCGAATGAGCGTGCTCCCGGAGCCGGTGTTACGGCAGTGCTGGGCCCGACAAACACTGGCAAGACCCATCTCGCTATCGAGCGGATGCTGGCTCACTCCTCTGGCATTATCGGTCTGCCGCTGCGTCTGCTGGCGCGCGAGGTCTACAACAAGATTGCCGCGCGGGCCGGAGCTGACGCGGTTGCGCTGATTACCGGCGAAGAGAAGATCAAGCCGCCGCGGGCGCGGTACTGGGTCTCCACGGTCGAGGCGATGCCGCGCGATCTCGATGTGTCGTTTCTCGCGGTGGATGAGATCCAGATCGCCGCTGATCTGGAGCGCGGTCACGTTTTCACCGACAAGATTCTGAACCGGCGCGGGCGGGACGAAACCCTGCTGCTGGGTGCGGCTACCATGCGGCCGATCATCGAGCGTTTGTTGCCCGGTGCCAATATCGTCACGCGGCCACGGCTGTCGCAGCTCGAATTTGCCGGTGACCGCAAGATCACGCGGCAGCCGCGGCGCACTGCGATTGTCGCATTCTCCGCCGACGAGGTTTACGCCATCGCCGAACTGATCCGGCGTCAGCATGGCGGGGCCGCTGTGGTATTGGGCTCTTTGTCCCCGCGTACGCGCAATGCCCAGGTGGAAATGTTCCAGTCTGGCGACGTCGATTACCTCGTGGCGACCGATGCGGTGGGGATGGGGCTCAATCTCGACGTCGATCACGTCGCCTTTGCATCAGACCGCAAATACGACGGCTATCAGTTCCGCCGGCTGACCCCTTCTGAATTTGCGCAGATCGCGGGCCGCGCCGGCCGCGCCACGCGTGATGGGACATTCGGAACCACGGGACGCTGTGCGCCGTTCGAGCCCGAACTGGTCAATGCGCTCCAGAACCACACCTTCGACAGCGTCAAGATGCTGCAATGGCGGAACACGCGGCTGGATTTCTCGTCGCTGGGCGCGCTCCAGGTGTCGCTCGCGCTTGTCCCGAACCACGAAGCGCTGACACGTGCGCCGATTGCCGAGGATATCCGCGTGCTCGACCATGCCGCACGCGACGAGGACGTCCGGGACATGGCAAAGGGCGCTGCCGCCGTCGAGCGGCTGTGGGAGGCCTGCCAGATCCCCGACTACCGCAAGCTGTCGCCTGCGGCCCACGCCGAGCTTGTCACCACGCTGTACGGGTTTTTGATGCGAAAGGGCCGGATTCCGGACAATTGGTTCGAGGCCCAGATCGCGCAAACCGACCGCACTGATGGTGATATCGACACATTATCTGCGCGGATCGCGCAGATCCGGACCTGGACATTCGCGGCAAATCGTCCCGATTGGCTGGTGGACCCCGAGCGCTGGCAGGCGATTGCCCGCGCTGTCGAGGATAAATTGTCAGATGCCCTGCATGAACGGCTAACTGAGCGTTTCGTTGATCGCCGGACCAGTGTATTGATGCGGCGCTTGCGGGAAAACACGATGCTGAATACTGAGATTGGGAAGACGGGCGAAGTGATCGTAGAGGGCCATATGATTGGCCGTCTCGATGGATTCATGTTCGCGCCGGAGTCGGCTGAGGCGGGCTCCGATGCCAAGGCCTTGCAGGCTGCTGCTCTGAAGGCGCTGGCGGGCGAGATCGACGCGCGCGCCGAAAAGCTTGCGAAGGCGCCGGACGATCAGTTCGTGCTGGCGTCCGATGGGACCTTGCGCTGGACCGGCGATGCCGTTGCCAAGCTGGTCGCAGCCGACGATGTGCTGCACCCCCGTATCCGCATCATCGCCGACGAGCGCCTGACCGGCCCGTCGCGCGAGGCTGTGCAGGCGCGGCTCGATCTGTGGCTCAAGACACATATCGAAAAAATTCTCGGCCCGATGTTCGAACTGTCGAAGGCCGAAGACATTACCGGTATCGGGCGTGGCATCGCCTTCCAGCTGATCGAAGCGCTCGGTGTGCTGGAACGGTCGAAGATCGCCACGGAGATGAAGGACCTCGACCAGCCGTCGCGCGCAAGCCTGCGCAAGTACGGCGTTCGTTTCGGCGCCTATCACATTTTCCTTCCCGCGCTGCTGAAGCCTGCGGCGCGCGGACTTGCGTCGCTGCTGTGGGCGCTGAAGCGCGACAACGTGGATTGGTCGGCGCTGACCGGCGGGCAACATCTGGCCGCCAGCGGACGCACGTCGTTTCCCGCCGACAGGGCGCTCGATCAGGAGGCTTACCGGACGCTCGGCTACAAGCTGTGCGGCGATCGCGCAGTGCGCGTCGATATTCTGGAGCGTCTTGCCGACCTTATTCGTCCCGCGCTGTCATGGCGCCCCGGCTCATCGGGCGACAAGCCCGCGGGCGCATTCGATGGCCGCTCATTCATTGCGACGCAGGCCATGACGTCGCTGACCGGTTCGGCTGGTGACGATTTCGCCTCGATCCTGAAGGCGCTCGGCTACCGCATGGAAAGGCGGCCGCCGCTGCCGGTCGAGGTTGCGCCGCCCATCGCTGCGGAAACCGTGGCTGACGCGCTCCCTGAAGCAGCCGAAACGCCTTCGGCATCTGAGGCGATTGTCGCCGAACCCGAAGTTGCCGCGGCAACGGATTCGGTCGCTGACATCACCAACGACGCCGCGGTACCTGACGGGGCGGTGGTTGCGGATGCGTCCGCTTCGCGCTTGCCCGAAGTGAATTTCGCTCCGCCATCGGAATCGTCCGAACCCGCTGTGGAAGCTGTTGTCGCTGATACGCCTGCTGTTGTGGCCGACGTCACTGAGGCGGCGGCGGTTGAAGCTCCTGCTGGCGAGGTTGCTCCCGATCAGGCTGCAACTGAGGCGACTGTTTCAGCAGAACCGGTGCTGGTCGAAGTCTGGCGGCCGGGCGGGCGTTCCGACGAGCGCCGGCCGCGTCATGACCGCAGCCGCTACAAGGGTCCGGATAAATCCGCCGCGCCGGCAGCCGAAGGTGAAGCTGCTACCGATGCTGACAAGCGCGAGCGACATGGCCGTCATCGCCGTGATCGCAGCAATGAGCATCGCCGTCCACGCGGTGATGCTCCGGCTGTTGCCGCAGAAGGCGCTGATGCAGCGCAGGCGCGCCCGCCGCGCGACGACAGGGGCGGCCGGCCGCCGCGTGAACACTTCAAGGGCAAGGACCGCAATCAGGATCGCGGCAAGGGCAAGTTCGACAAGCGCGGCCGGGACGGGCGCAAGGACGATCGCGACCGCAGTGGCGGCGCGCTCCGGACCTACGCGACCAGTGCCACTCCGCGCGAACGCGATCGCCCCGCAGATCCGAACTCGCCTTTCGCAAAGCTGGCGGCGCTCAAGGAACAGCTGGCAGGTAACCGCAAGGAATAATCTCAAGCTTGGATCGGCAGCGCCTCGACAAGTGGCTGTGGCATGCGCGGGTGGTGAAAACCCGGACGGATGCTGCGGCCCTCGTCGCCAATGGCCGCGTCCGGATCAACGGAGCACGTCAGACATCGCCGGGGCATGCTGTGAAGGCGGGTGAGGTGCTGACCATCGCGCTCGACAGCCGGGTGCGTATTCTGAAGATCACTGGATTTACGGACCGGCGCGGAGACGCTGCCGCTGCGCGGACCATTTACCTCGATTTGCAATCGTTCCCGGAATGACTAGTTGCAGATAGTCGCATGACGGCGTCTCTTGCAGCGCCGCACGTCCTGCGCTACGCCAAACCTGAAAATTGGACCTTCCGGAGCCTTGGATGACGTACGTCGTCACTGAAAACTGCATCAAGTGCAAGTACATGGACTGCGTGGAAGTTTGCCCCGTGGATTGCTTCTACGAGGGCGAAAACATGCTGGTGATCCACCCGGATGAATGCATTGACTGCGGTGTCTGCGAGCCGGAATGCCCTGCCGATGCGATCAAGCCCGATACCGAGCCAAGCCTTGAGAAATGGCTCGAGGTGAATGCGGAATACGCCAAGTCGTGGCCGAACATCACCCAGAAAAAAGACGCGCCGGACGACGCCAAGGAATTTGACGGCGTCGAGGGCAAATTCGACAAATATTTTTCTGCCAAGCCGGGTTCCGGCGACTGATTAAGCCTGCTGGAGCCGTCAGGCCGGAGCCAGCGGGCCCCTCGACTGCGGATAACTTTTAACCCTACCGGTGAGGAATGTTGCCGCTGAGGCCGCCAAACGCGCGCCGCAGTCCATAAATCATTGATTTTTGCGGGAAATGTGCTATTTTGGGCACATTCTAAAGCCGAACCCTTTTTGCCCCATGTTTAGGGCCCCGATGGGTTCCCGAGAAACCATTGAACAGGGGCGTGGCGGTTTCCACGCATAGGCGCTGTGTCAGACAAATTGCGTCATAAAAAGAACTCCAAAATCAGCAACAAGGGTTCCAAGGATAAGGGCACTAAAAAGACGCTCGCGGCGAGCCGCAGCGCGTCCAAGAAGGATGCTCGCGCGTCCGCTACACCCTCAAAAAACAAAAGAAGCACAATGCCTAACAAAAAAACTGCAAAGACGTCCGCGAAGGCCCCCGCAAAGTCCGCTGCGAAGCCTTCGAAGACGGTGACGAAGCCTGCTGCCCCCAAGGCCCCTGTGAAAACCGTTGCCGGCAAGCCTGCCGCGAAGCCGGTTGCTGCTGCGCCGCGCGTGGAGGAGCCGAAGAAGCCTTTGACCCAGCGTCAGGGATTCAAGACCAACGAATTCGTGGTGTATCCGGCGCACGGCGTGGGCCAGATTCTCGCGATCGAAGAGCAGGAAATCGCAGGCGCGCGGCTTGAGCTTTTCGTGATCAACTTCATCAAGGACAAGATGACGTTGCGGGTGCCGACGGCGAAGGTCGCCAATGTCGGCATGCGCAAGCTATCGGATCCCTCGCTCGTCAAGCGCGCGCTCGAAACCCTCAAGGGTCGCGCGCGCATCAAGCGCACCATGTGGTCGCGCCGCGCGCAGGAGTACGAAGCGAAGATCAATTCGGGCGACATCGTCGCTATCGCCGAAGTGGTGCGCGACCTGTTCCGCTCCGAATCGCAGCCCGAGCAGTCCTACAGCGAGCGGCAGCTTTATGAAGCCGCGCTTGATCGCCTGTCGCGCGAAATCGCTGTCGTTCAGCACGTTACCGAGACTGAAGCGGTCAAGGAAATCGAAGCAAACCTTGCCAAGAGCCCGCGTCGCGGCGCCAAGGCGGATGCTGACGCAGGTGCGGACGCGTCGGCTGATGATTCGGACGATGGCGACGGCGACGACTCGGTATCTGCCGACGAAGCCGCCTGATCGGGTCTTGAATAACTGGAATGAAAAAGCCCGGCGCGTCGCGCCGGGCTTTTTACTGAGCGATCCTTGGACGAGATCTAGTCCACCACGATCTTTACGCGTTCGCGCGGCTTGAGCGTCGAGCGGGCGTCGAGGCCGTTCAGGACGCGGAATCGGTCGACCGGCCGATCGACGCCCTGCATCCGCTGCGCGAGCGATTCCACCGTATCGCCAGGCTGTGCGGTGATGACCTTGATTCGCAGTGGTCGGGCGGCCTGAATTTCGGCCAGCGTCAGGCGCCGGAATGAATTCACCGTGTCGCGGAAGCCGCGATCACTTTCCGGCGTTTTCTTCTTTGTTGCGAAAATGAAGCGGTAGACGTCGCTGCCGAACCGCAGCGCGTATATTCTGAACTGCCATTGATCGCCGCCGGCCGTCGCAGTCGCGGACGGGAAGCCGTTGATGCTGATGTCCTCGGTCGATGACTTGTCGACATTCTCCATCCAGCCGGAGTTGAGATAGTCGCCAAGCGTCTGTTCTGCGGGAACGCGCACCACGTCGAAGCGCATCGCCTGCGTGCCACCTTCGCGCACGCCGACGACCGCCTGTGCGGTGTTCTCAAGCACGAAGCCGTCCGGAACCTGGAATGTGAAGCCGAGCTTCGGATGCAGGAAACGCCGTCCGCGCACAAAGCCTTCACTGGGGTCTTCGCCGTAAACAAGATTATCGATCGCGGAGAGATAGGCATCGCGATCACGCTCGCCGCCTTCCGGCGACGAGTACTGACGCGCGCTTGCCTGCGCGTTCTGCACCCGCTCCGGTGTCGCCGGGTGTGACGACAGGAAGTCCAGCGAGCGGGGATCGGCGGGCGCGCGGCCTGCCTTCAGGGCGGCGTTGCGTTCCATCGCGGTGAGGAAACGAGATGCGCCAAACGGATCGAACTTGGCACGCGCTGCGATGCCGACGCCAATTCCGTCGGCTTCGAACTCCTGCGCGCGCGAGAAGCTCGCCATCGTCAGTTTGGTCTTCGCCAGCGCCAGCGCGCTCATGTCGGGATCGCTGCCCATATCGGCGACCACGCGGGTGACGACGGCGGCCTGCTTGGCCTGATCTTCGCGAATCGCAGCGTGCTTGGCCAGCACATGCGCCATTTCATGAGCCAGCACGGACGATAGCTCGGATGTATCGCTGGCGAGCGCGATCAGCCCGCGCGTGACATAAAGCTGTCCGGTCGGGAGCGCGAAGGCGTTGACCGCGCCGGAATTCAGGATCGTCACTTTGTAGGAGAGGTCGGGCCGCTCTGAGGCCGCGACGAGACGCTCGACGGATTTGGTGATCAGGGCTTCCAGTCGCGGATCGTCATAGGATCCGCCATAGGAGGAGAGGATGCGGCTATGCTCGCGTTCGGTCGCCGGGGTTTGGGCGGCGGGCTTGTTCGGCTTTGTGGGTGCTAAGCTCGGGTTCGATGCGGTCTGGAATCGGCCAAGGTCGCCGCAGGCGCTCAGAGCGAACGATGCGCATAGAGCCGCCGCCGCGAAAACGCGGCGTAAACTCCTCGGACCTCGTTGGCTCGCGGGTGCTGCCACGCCTCTATTTACCCTCATCCTCAGGCCCAGTAGCGGCCAGATCGCTTTTCGGGATCGGCCTGGCCGCGCCGATCATCTCAATCTGCCCGACGTGAGTGACCTCGATCCTCGGTCCGCCGCGCTTCTCGATCCAGCCTCGAACTCGAACCTTCTTGTCTTTCAGAGACTTAAGGTCAATTCCAGCGGCCTCGACGGCCGGCATCATGCGCCTTGGAATAGTCACGGCAAAGTCCCGTGTCCATCGACGTCCGAAATTGACATAAAATGTCGCGCCGGCCAGCCGGGCCGACGAAACCGTTCCTTCCACCATAGTAAATTGTCCCAATCGTGCCAAAATATCGTCGGTGCTTTTCGCGTTTTTTAAGGCAGCGGAACCAGCCCAAATGCCGCGCCTTGCCGCACGCGCGGCGGCCTCTCTGGCCAGCAGCGCCTGGAAACAGGCAGGGTCGCTGCCGGTCGGCGACACCAGGGCTTCGCCGCGTGTGAGCATCTCGAACTGAACCGGCGCTGCCGAGTCTATCAAGGCGACGAAAGCCGGTTGGCGTCCGTATCGATCCGGCGTGTCGTCGAAGCCGTGCAACGTGACGTCACGGCCTTCAATCAGCGAGGATAATATTACCTTACCAAGGCCTGCGGCGTCCACCGCAAGCTCGATTCCTGCGAGACGCACCTCGCGTCCGTCCTCAAGCCGGAAGGTTCTTGCGTCAAGCACGCTGCCGACCCGGCCCTCGCCCTGCCGCACGAATTCGCATGCGGCGAGCGCCGGGCTATCGCAGACACAGATGATCAACGCGAACCCTGTCGCAATTCCTGTGATGCGACCCCCGCGTCTGCTCATCCGCATTTAGCCATTAGAGGCCTGCTTGATTGCGCTCCATGTCTTTGCGAAGCGCGCCGACGTAGCTCTTGAAGTCCACTTCCAGAGTATAGCGTGCCGAGTTCAGCCACGTCCGCTGCTTCCGCTCGTGGTGCGATCTGACTTCACGTGCCATCTCGGCGGCAGAGGGCAGCGCCATTCTATCCGCAAGGGCGGCGGCGATCCATCGCGCCTGCACCTCGACCAGCGGAATTGTTGCGCCGATCGGCTGCACCAGGCCGGCGAAGAAAAGCCCGGGCAGGCCGGGCGGCGTCATTCGCCGGTAGAGATCGACCATTTCGCCGTCAGGGACGGAGAACAGTGACGGCGTCAGGAACGGGAATGTCGTTTTGTATCCTGTCGCATAAATGATGGCGTCGAATGGATTGCGCGACCCGTCCGCGAACTCGACGGCGTCGCCGGCGAGCTTCACGACATTCGGTTTGATGCCGATCCAGCCGTGCCCGATATAGGGCAGCAGTTCCTGGCTGATGGTCGCATGCTCGCGCCACATCGGGTGCTTCGGCTTCGGAATTCCAAACCGGCGCTGATTGCCCACAGCGAAGTAAGCCAGCCGCGCCATGATCATGCGCGTCAGCAGCGTGGGGAATTTCAGCTTGCGGGAAAAGAACGCCGACCAGCGGTCGGTCGGAATTCCCATCATGTATTTCGGCATCACGTGAGCGCCGGTTCGCGTCGACAGCGCGACGCTCTTTGCGCGCTTGCAAAGGTCGACCGCAATATCGACGGCGGAGTTGCCGATGCCGACAACCAGAACATTCTTGTCATCGAACGGCGCAGCCGTGCGGTATTCGCTGGAATGGATGGTGATGCCGTCGAATGTGCCGGGGAATGACGGGTGGCGCGGATTCCACAGATGCCCGTTTGCGACCACGACGGCGCGGTAGTTTCGCGCACGGCCATCGTTGGTTACGACCCGCCAGCGCCCGCCGCCGGTCTTCTCGACGGATATCACCTCGGTATTGAACGCAATCGCGGGGCGGACCTTGAAATGATCCGCATAGGACTCGAGATAATTCAATAGTTGCCGATGCGACAGAAAATCCGGCTGGTCGGCGGGAATGGGAAAATCCGGATAGCCGAGATTGTTGCGGCTGGTGTCGATGTGGAGGCTGCGATAGGCGCAGGACAGGCCGTTGTCATTCTCATAGCGCCACATGCCGCCGAGATTCGATCCCTTCTCGAAGCAGTCGAACGAAAGCCCTCGGTCGCGCAATGCCTTTGCGACCGCGACACCCGATGAGCCGGCGCCGATGATGCAGATATCCGGTGAAGCTGCGGCCGTGTCATGCATTGCCGAGACTCGCGATGTAGTGCCGCACGATGCCTTCGAAGGTCTCGTCGCCTGAAATGCCGGCGGCGGAAGCCGTCTGTGAAACAAAGCCCTTCGGCCAGCCATCGACAATGGATTCCAGCGCCATGTCAGGTGCGAAGGTGATTTTTCCGAGGCGCGATGAGTCTACAGTTCTTTCCAGGGCGGCAACGATGTCCGCCATACTGACTGTCAGCGCGGGAAGATTGATCGCGGTGGCGCCATTGAGTGTCGTGGACGGGACGTTATGCATCGCAATCAAGCCTGCCACGACAGCGGATACCGATGCGACGGGGATACGGGTTTCGCTGTTCAGCGGTACGATAACATCGTGCCCGGCAACGGCGTCGCGGACGATGGCGGCGATGCGATCCGAGACCGACGACGTCGGCGGGCCGGGATGCACAAGAACGATCGGCAGCCTCAGCGACCGGCCTTCGATCTCGCCGCGCCGGGCCGCGTCCGCAAGCATCAGTTCTGCAATCGACTTATGCGTGCCGTACGACGTTTGCGGATGCTGAACCAGATCGTCGCCCACGGTATCAGGCAGGACACCGCCAAAGACGGCGATTGAACTCGGAAAAATGAACTTCGGCGGCACAGTTTGCGATCCGACCATGCCGATGAGTTGCGCCAGTGCTGACACATTCACATGCAGCGCGCGGTCGGGCTCTTTTGCGGCTGCGCTGGTGAGCATGGCGGCGAGGTGGAACACGCTGTCAGGTTGCCAGTCTGCAATGCGCCGCAGAACGGCGTCATCCGATATGTCGCCCAAGATTCGTTCAACCCGGTTATCCGAGCAGGTGGGAAGATATGAATCGACCAGCAACATGCGATCAATCCGCCGTGAAGCTCCGTGTCTGTCGGTCAGTTGTCCCGCGCTCAGCAGCGCGCGCACAAGGTGAGAGCCGATAAATCCGCCCGCTCCGGTAATCAGAATCCGCATGCTATTCCGTCTGGCGAAACGTGTGCCCGCGAAACGGGCCCGATGATCCGCAAGCTTGTAATTTCGCCGGCACGAGTCAAGGGCAAGAGCCGCATGGCCTTGTCGCTGACGTGTCATTGCGTCATGATGAAACCAATGAGATGCCGCCGACAAAGGCGCACCATTGATAATGGGAGACAACGTTGAAGAAGATTATCGCAACGCTTATTTCATCCGCTGTGGTGCTCGGCTCAAGCGCGGCGTTGGCTCAAGGCAAGCCGCCGCTGAAACTTGGTGCGATCCTCGATATGTCGGGCCTTTACGCCGATATCACCGGCGTAGGCAGCGAGACTGCGGCGAAAATGGCGGCGGAAGATTTCGGCGGCGAAGTGTTGGGTCGCAAGATCGAGATCATCGCTGTCGATCACTTGAACAAGGCTGATCTGTCGTCGAGCATTGCGCGAGACATGTTCGACAATCAGGGTGTCGAAGCGATTGTCGACGTTGCAGCGTCGGCCACCGCGCTTGCCGCCAACGAGATCGCGAAGACGCGCAACAAGATCATCATGTTCAACGGCCCCGGGTCTGTTCGCTTGACGAACGAGGCGTGCGGTCCCTACACGGTTCATTATGTGTTCGACACATTCGGGCAGGCGAACTCAACAGGCCTCGCTGCCGTGAAGGCGGGACTCGACACCTGGTTCTTCCTTCAGGCCGATTATGCGTTCGGGCAGGATCTAGAGAAGGACACGTCCGCTGTCGTGACCAAGATGGGTGGCAAGGTGCTCGGCACCGTCAAGCATCCACTCAATACATCGGACTTCTCGTCGTTCCTGCTGCAGGCTCAGGGATCGAAGGCGAAAGTCGTCGGTCTTGCCAATGCCGGCGGCGACACCATCAATGCGATCAAGCAGGGTGCGGAGTTTGGTCTGATGAAGGGCGGACAGAAGATGTCGCCGCTGCTCGCCTTCGTCACCGATATCGACAGCATCGGGCTTGAGACCGCGCAGGGTCTCGTTCTGGCCGAAGCCTGGTATTGGGATTTGAATGACGAGACGCGCGCGTTCTCGAAGCGCTTCATGGACAAGGTCAAACGCGTGCCGACCTCTGCGCAGGCAGGCGTGTACTCCTCGGTCACTCACTACCTCAAGGCAGTGAAGGCTGCAGGCACCACCGACTCCGCTGCTGTCATGAAGATCATGAAGTCGACGCCGATCAACGACATGTTCGCCAAGGGTGGCAAAATCCGTGAGGACGGGCGCATGACCCACGACATGTATTTGTTCGAGGTGAAGAAGCCATCGGAATCGAAGGGGCGTTGGGACAACTACAAGCTGCTCGCCACGATTCCGGGTGATCAGGCCTTCCAGTCACTGGATGCATCACGCTGCCCGTTCATCAAGAAGTAAATCCTGTCACGAGCGCCGGCTTCGGCCAGTGCTCGCTGACGTCCTGCACAGGGAATCTCCATGAGCGGCACAGTTCTCCAAAGTCTTGATCGCGGTCTGTTGACGATCACGATGAACCGTCCCGAGCGGCGTAACGCGATCAACGCGGAAATGTCTGCGGATCTCATTGAGGCGGCGCGGCGCGCCGCGGACGACTCGGATGTCCGCGCTGTGCTCCTGCGCGGAGCCAACGGCACGTTCTGTGTCGGCGGCGACGTCAAGTCGATGGCCGAAAACAAGTCGGAGCTCACATATGAGGTGAAGCGCGCCAATCTGCGGCGGGGCATGGAAATCTCGCGGCTGCTGCATGAATTGCCGAAGCCGGTCGTTGCCCAGATCGACGGCGCTGCAGCCGGCGCGGGTTTGTCGATTGCGTTGTCCTGCGACCTGCGTGTCGCCGGCGCATCCGCCAAAATCACGACGGCGTTTGCCAAGGTCGGCTTCTCCGGCGATTATGGCGGCACCTATTTCCTGACGCAGATGCTGGGCAGCGCCAAGGCGCGCGAGCTTTATCTGATGTCGCCCGTTCTCACGGCGCAGGAAGCCCTCGCACTCGGGCTGGTCACGAAGGTTGTCCCGGACGCTGATGTTGCGGATGCGGCGACTGATCTTGCCATGTCGCTGGCACAGGGGCCGACCGTGACGCTGGGCTACATCAAGCGCAACATCAACAACGCGGAAACCCTGTCGCTCGAGGCCTGCTTCGACGCTGAGGCCGCCCATCATACCCGCTGCTCGGAAACCTCCGACCATCGTGAGGCAGCGAAGGCCTTCATGGAGAAGCGCGCCGCGGTGTTCAAGGGGCGCTAGGGCATGATCCGAGCGCGGGCTTTCGAGCATCGTGCCTGTTGAAGATATCGTCTATCAAGAACAAGAGCGACGCTGGAGCGCCGGCATGACTGACACGACACGGATGCGGCAAATCTGTCTGGTCGCGCCGTACCTTGAGCCGGTGGTCGGCGATATCGCGGCGATCCTGGGGCTGACGGTCTGTTATCGTGATCCCAATGTCGCGCGCTATGGTCTGGAGAACGCGCTGCTCCCGATCGATACCATTCTGCTCGAGGTCGTCGCCCCTTTCCGGGACGGCACTGCCGCCGGGCGTTTCATCGACAAGACCGGTGGCCGCGGCGGCTACATGGCGATCCTGTCCTGTCCCGATCCGCGCGAACGGCAGGCCAATGCCGAACGCATCGGCGTTCGGACTTCTCACGTCATCGATCGTCCGCCCTATCTCGGTATTCAGCTTCATCCGCGCGATTGCCGCGCCGCCTTCATCGAATTCAATTACACCGCCGGCAGCGACAACGTTCGCGGCGCCTATCCGCCGGCCGGGCCTGAATGGGATAAGTCGATCCGTGACGATGTGACGATCGCGCTGACGGAAGTCATCCTGACAGGCCCCGATCCGCAGGGGCTTGCGGATCACTGGAGCCGCATCATCGGTATTTCCGCGACCGGCACCGAGATTGTTCTGGTCAATTGCAGGATTCGGTTTGTTGAAGGCGACAGCGAGATCATGAGCGGGCTCAGCTTTCGTGTCCGCGATCCGGCCGCCGTACTGCTCGCCGCACAGGCGCGTGGACACGCGGTGACTGGAAGTTCGTTCGGCCTTGGCGGGGTCGATTTTCACATCACCGCCTGAGCGCCGACGTGCCCAAACACCCGCTGGATACATTCTTTTCGCCGGACAGCATCGCAATCATCGGCGCGTCGCGGGACGACAAGAAAATCCCCGGGATGTTGTTGACCTTCCTGCGCAGGAATGGATTCGCCGGGGAGGTTTATCCCGTCAATCCCTCGTATGACAGTATCGGCGATCTCCGCTGCTATCCATCGATCGCTTCGATCGGAGCGCCGGTCGATCTCGCCATCGTCATCATTCCGGCGCGTGCGGTTCTTCCGGCCTTGCAGGAGTGTGCGGCAGCAGGAGCAAAGAACGCGATCGTGATCTCCTCGGGTTTCGCGGAGGAGGGAGGAGAGCGCGCCGGTATTCAGGCCGAGATTGCGCAGCTTGCGAATCGCACCGGTATGCGCATCTCGGGGCCGAACGCCGAGGGCTTTTACAACGAGCCCCAGCGCATCGCGGCCACTTTCAGCCCGACCGTCGACGTCAAGCCGGACGCGCCGCGGCTGCTGGTAAGTCCACCATCATTGATGCGTTGATTGCCGGAGGGGCTTCAGCTTCGGGCTGATCTCGTCCGCGCATCTGCCATTCGTGCTCCGGATCGACGGGAAAATCGCTGTTGCGGCCGGAGATTGGCCGCTAGATTGCGCGCGCTAACGACAGCCTCGCAAGAAGGGTAAAAGATGGCCAAGGATGGATTGACGGTAATTGTAACAGGTTCAGCGTCGGGCCTCGGTGCGGCTTCCGCCGCACTGCTGGCGAAGCAGGGTGCGCGCCTCGTCATCAACTATTCGTCGAGCCAGAAGGAGGCCGAACAGACCGCCGATCTCTGCCGAAGCGCCGGCGCAGAAGTTGTGGTGGTGCAGGGCGACGTGTCGCGCGACGAGGATTGCAGGAAGATCGCGGCCGCTGCGGCGCCGTGGGGCCAGCTTGATGGCTTGATCAACAATGCCGGCACGACCAAGCATGTCGATCATGGCGATCTTGACGGTCTGTCGGCGGAAGATTTCCAGCGCATCTACGCGGTCAACACCATCGGGCCTTTTCAGATGGTCCGCGCAGCGCGGGCACTGCTGGAAGCTGGTGCAAGGAAATCCGGCCGCAGCTCGTCGGTCGTGAATGTCTCGTCAATTGCGGGGATCGCCGGCATCGGATCATCGGTGGCCTATGTCGCGAGCAAGGGCGCGCTGAACAGCATCACTCTCTCATTGTCGCGTGCACTGGCGCCGTTGATCCGCGTCAATGCGGTCTGTCCCGGTTACATCGATACGCCCTGGTTCACCAAAGGCCGAGGACCTGAACTCGCCGGGAAAATCCGCAACATGGTGACGGAGCAATCGCCGCTGAAGATCGCTTCCACCGCGCAGGATGTTGCCGAGCTTGTCTGCTTTCTCACCAGCCCGGCGTCACGCAGCATGACCGGAGAGATCGTGCGGATCGATGCGGGCGCGCATCTCGGGCCCGCGGTTCTGCCCAAACGGAACTAACCCGAAATCCTGAGCGGAGAGATGAGCTTCCTGCCGCTCAGACCTTGTTGCCGGGGTCGGAGACGACGCCGCGCGCGACCAGTCTGTTCCAGATGAACAGCACCACCAGCGCTCCGATGGTGGCCGTGATAAACCCGGCGCCCTGGCTCGGGCTGTAGTGTCCGATGGCCTGACCGATGAAGGTCGCCAGGAATGCGCCGGCGATACCGAGGACAATCGTCAGGATGAAGCCTGTCGGATTGTTCGGACCGGGTGATAACAGCCGTGCAATAAAACCCGCGACCAGGCCGACGAAAAGAATGTAAAGCATTGCTGGTATCCTTCGTGCTCGAATTCAAAGAGACGCTTGTCGGTCGGCGTGGAGCGAAAAATCACCCCACGCCGGTCGTGACGCCGATCAAATCCAGCGCGAAGCTTCGCGCTCCGTTGGCAGCCGTCCGTCGGGCGTCAGCTGATTGATGACGTCGGGCAGCTGCCGCGCGAGGCCCGCAAGCAGTTCGTCGCGCGACAAGCCGGTTTGTGATGTCAGTGTGCTGATCTGGTCCGCACCGAGCGCGGAGCCGAGGTCGGTGGGTGAGATCTGCTTGTTGGGACCGGGGCCGACCCACGAATTCGCAGCTTCTGTTTGGCCCTTTTCCTGAAACTGCATGAGCAGATCGTTCAGTCCGCCGCTGAGAACACTTCCGGCCGCGCCGCCTGCCAGCAATCCGCCGAGGGCTCCGCCGAGCGGCCCCTTCATCAGGTCGCCCAGCCCGCCGCCAAGTCCGCCGGTGCTGGCCGTTGTCGTTCCGGGCAGCGACGTCGGTGTGGATGGCGCCGGCGCGTTGCCCGCCGGGTTCGCCCCGGACTGGCTCCCGCCAATGTGTTTGACCGCTTTGTAGGCAAGAAGAGCAAGGATCGCCATGGTCATCGGCGACATCCCGCCGCTGCTTTCGCCCGGTGCGCTTGGCTCGCTTGGACCGCGAGGTCCGTTCTGCATGCCGTTGAGAATGTCGAGCAAACCCATCGTTTGTCTCCTGTCGAGCGCCCACCCTGCATGAAGACTAGTGTTTCGACATGACGGTTACAAGGCAGGGTGGCGGTGGCGCGCGCCCTCTGGTATGGAATCGCGAAAGTTTTAAGCGCTCTTGCGGGTTTCTCCGTGAGGGATGCATCCGGTCCCGTAGCTCAGCCGGATAGAGCGGCGGTTTCCTAAACCGCAGGTCGGAAGTTCGAGTCTTCCCGGGATCGCCAACAGCCTTAGACAATCCGAAGGTTGCTCATTTCGTGATTGTCACGCTTCCAGTCCAGCATCACGCTGGACTGGACTTTGCGCGAGTTCGCCTCCTGGAGGTCAGTCCAGTTTCACGCCTGCCTCTGTCACGACCTTTTGCCAGCGCACGGTTTCCGCTGCCACCATAGCTGCGAACGCCGCGCCCGTGACGTCGGGAACGTCGGAGCCGTTCCGCTCCCACGCATCCTTGATCGTCGCCGTCTGCATGGCCTTCTGGAGTTCCCTGGTCATGCGTTCAACGATTGCCGGCGGTGTTTTCTTCGGCGCGAAGACACCATACCAGGTCGCCACTTCGTATCCCGGCACACCGGCTTCCGCGGCAGTGGGAACATCGGGGAACGCCGCAACCCGCTTTGGAGCCGCGATCGCGAGTGCGCGCAACTGGCCGCCGCGAATTTGCGGTGCGGACGAGCCGAGCCCGTCGAACACCAGCGGCACGTGGCCCGCGACGAGATCCGCCATCGCCGGTCCGGCTCCGCGGTAAGGCACATGAAGAATGCGCGTCTTGGTCAGGATCTTGAACAGTTCGCCGGCGAGATGATGCGTGGTGCCGGCGCCGGCGGAGCCATAGTTGAGTTTGTCCGGATTGGCGCGGAGATAGGCGATGAATTCGGGAAGGGTTTTTGCGTCGACCTTGCCGGGATTGACGACGATAACCTGAGGTGGCCGCGCGATCAGCGCTACGGGCACAAAATCCCTCTCGAGGTTGTAGTCGAGATTGGGATAGATCGCCGGAGCGATGGCGTGGTGTGCTGCACCGACGAAGAACGTATATCCGTCTGGTGCGGCCTTGGACGCCTGCGATGCGCCTACGGTGCCGCCTGCGCCCGCGCGGTTTTCGATCAGCACGCGCGTTCCCAGTTGGGTGTCGAGCTGGGCAGCAAGCGGGCGAGCGAAGGCATCGGTGCCGCCGCCGGCTGCGAACGGCACGATGAAGATGATCGGCTTTTCCGGCCACGTTTGAGCCTGGGCATTGCCGGCCATGACAAACGAGCCTGCAAGAACAGCGAATAAAGCGCGCCAACCGAATTTCAGATTCACGACATGTCCTCCCGGGATATTTGATTTGCGCCACATCGTCGCGGCGCCTTTTTTGCCGGATGTTTCCGGATCGATGATTGAGCGGATGCCGCGGTGCTGCAAAGCACCGCGCACAATCATAATCATGGAAGGCGTGGCCCCCGGCAACCGGGTTTTTCGTCGCGTCAATCGCCCCGGGCCGACGGCCCGACCGGGTCCGACGCGGATTCTGCGCACCGGTATGAGGAATTATTGACAATATCATACTTTGCGTGTCAGCGTACTCTGCCGGTCAAGATCGATGTGCGGGGGCATTTCAATTCAACGGTTTGGTTCAGGACGTCGCGAGGCGGCAGCGGCTTGCCGACGCGCGCGATCGCGCGCGTCGAGCCTTCACCAGACATCGCGAGTGATCGGGGTGGCGGTTGCAGGGCTGATCGCTGCGCCGCAAGGTGCGTTTGCTCAAAGCGCCGGGACACCAGTTGCATCGACGCCGTTGCCGACTGTCGATGTGATTGCGCCCCGCATTCAACAGGAGCGCAGGACGGCCTCCCGCGTGACGTCCGCTGCGGCAACCTCTGATGTGGCCTCCAATGCCGAACAAGCGCCGGTCGCGTCTGCCAGCGAACAGAACTTTACTGGCGCCGAGGTCAACGCGCGGCCGTTTTCGCGGCCCGCGGAAGCTCTCGAAGTCGTGCCCGGTCTCATGATCACGCAGCACAGCGGCGACGGCAAAGCCAATCAGTACTTTCTGCGCGGCTTCAATCTGGATCACGGAACAGATCTGGCGATCTCGGTCGATGGCATGCCGGTTAACATGCGCACCCACGGCCATGGACAGGGCTATGCCGATCTGAATTTCCTGATCCCGGAATTGATCGGATCGGTCCATGTGCGAAAGGGGCCGTATTTCGCCGACGAGGGCGATTTCTCATCCGTCGGCTCGGTCCATGTCGGACTGATCGACACCATTCACAAGTCGATGGCGCTGGCAACTGTCGGCAGCTTCGGTTACCGGCGGGCATTCGGGGTTACATCGAGCAAGGTGGGCGACGGCAACCTGCTGATCGCCGGAGAGGCCGGCACCTACAATGGTCCGTGGGACAATCCCGACAAGCTGCGCAAGCTGAACGCCGTGGTGCGCTACACGGAAGGCTCCGCGGCCAACGGGTTTTCGCTGACGGGGATGGCCTATTCCAATCGCTGGAATTCGACCGACCAGATCCCGCTTCGTGCCATCACATCGGGTCTTGTCGGCCGTTACGGCGCGCTCGATCCGACCGACGGCGGCAATTCCGATCGCTTCTCGGTGTCCGGACGCTGGGCGCAGACCGACAAAGACGGCGCGTCGAGGATGAATTTCTATGCGATCAAAAGCTCGCTCGATCTCTACAACAACTTCACCTTCTTCCTCGACAATCCGGATCTCGGCGATCAGTTTCATCAGCGCGACGATCGCCTTCTCGCCGGTGTGAATGCCTCGCACACCTTCAATCACGCGTTCGCCGGTCTTCCGATGCAGACCGAAATCGGCATCCAGAGCCGCTATGACGACATCAAGGTCGCGCTGTCGAAAACCTATCAGCGCCAATTTTACGAAGGCACGCGCAACGACAAGGTGAAGGAGGGCAGCGTCGGGATTTTCATCCAGAACACCGTTCACTGGACGGGCTGGATGCGCACCACGCTCGGTTATCGCGGCGACTTCTACACCACCAATGTCAGTTCGCTGCTGACGCCCGCGAATTCCGGCAATGCCAATGCATCGATCGGCAGTCCGAAACTGAGCATCGTGTTCGGACCGTTCGCGAAGACCGAATTGTTTCTCAACGCGGGTGAGGGCTTTCACAGCAACGACGCGCGCGGCGTGACCATCAGCGAATCGCCGTCCGACGGTTTGCCGGTGGATTCATCGCCGTTTCTCGTGAAGACACGCGGCGCCGAGGTTGGCGTCCGGACCCGATTCATCCCCGGTCTCGACAGCTCGCTCAGCCTGTTTGTGTTCGACTCGGCGTCGGAGATTCTGTTCGTCGGCGATGCGGGCGATACCGAGCCGAGCCGGCCAAGCCGCCGCTACGGCGTGGAGTGGACCAATCATTACAAGCCGGTGTCGTGGCTGCAGATCGATGGCGATCTTGCCGTCACCCATGCGCGGTTTCGCGGCGATAACTCGGCTCAGGCGGCAGCCTATTCCGAACTCGCCGGCTATCCTGCGGCGCAGATCGGCAACGCGCCGGGCAATTTTATTCCGGGGGCGCCAAACATGATCGCGTCGGCGGGGATCAGGCTAGGCGAGAAAACCGGGTGGTTCGGCGCGCTGCGCTATCGCTATTTCGGGCCGCGCCCGCTGACCGAAGACGGCGCCTTCGTGTCGCCGGCCACGGGATTGCTCAATGGACAGATCGGCTATCGGTTCGACAATGGGTGGCGGATCCAGCTCGACGCCTACAACCTGACTGCCAGCAAGTCCGACCAGATCACCTATGCTTACGGGTCGCTGCTGAAGACCGATGCGCTGTTCGCCCAGTGCCATCCGGTGCAGGTGGCACCCCCCGCAGTGTGCCAGACCGGTGTGATGGATCGCGTGTTGCATCCGGTCGAGCCGTTGGCGGTTCGGCTTACTCTCGCGGGAAGGTTCTGACAAAGTTCTTTGCTGCGCGCCGGTATCGGCTATGGTCGCCCGTCACATGAGGTCGTCACGCGAATGTTCGGAATTCTAGGCCTCGGCTTTCTTATCGGAATGCAGCACGCCCTTGAGGCCGATCACGTCGCAGCAGTGTCCAGCATTGCGGCCCGGCGAACCAGCGTCCGAGACATCGTCAAGCACGGGCTGACCTGGGGGCTGGGTCACACCATCACATTGTTCATTTTCGCCGGCGCAGCGATCCTTCTTGGTCACACGATTCCGGAACATCTGGCGGCTCCGCTGGAAACCGTCGTTGGCATCATGCTGGTCGGCCTCGGTGCGCATGTGCTGTGGCGACTATGGCGCGATGGCGTGCATTTCCATCGGCACCGGCACGGCGATGGCACCGCGCATCTTCATCTTCACAGCCATGGTGTGGACTCCGTTCCGCACCAGCGCAGCTGCCACGACCACCGTCACGGTTTCCGGTGGCGGACTTTGCTGGTCGGGCTGATGCACGGCATGGCGGGCTCGGCCGCGCTGCTGGTTCTGGTCGTCTCGCAGTTCGCGAATCCGCTGCATGGCTTGTTCTACATTCTGCTGTTCGGAATAGGCTCAATGCTCGGGATGGGGGCGCTGTCGACCGTGATCGCGGTGCCGCTGGCGGTTTCTGCAAGGTCGCTCACATGGGCCAATCGCGGGCTTCAGGCTGCTGTCGGCATTGTCACCATCGGAATCGGGGCAATGACAATCTATTCGACGGCGCTGGCATAACGCAGATCATTCCCTTCTGCGGCTTGTCGTGATGGCGGACGATGTGCAGAGTGTCGGCAAAACAACGGTCGACGAGGAACGCCGTGGCCCATTTCAGCGAGATCTACGCAATCCGTTATGCCACGATGACGGGGCGTCAGCCGCACCAGAATTATCTAACTGTTCACAGCTCTGCCTGCCGGTCGAACAAGCAATCTTGATTGCTTGTCCGGTAGGTGCATTGGTATAAACCAGCGCATCCGCACGGATCTCGCCGGCGGGTTGCAACCTGAAGTGAATCGAAAGCTGCTGTAGGCTCGATGCACGGGAAAGACGGTCATAGCAGAAAAAAGACGGCTTTCGTTTTCGCGGGCGGCGGCAGTTTTGGTGCGATTCAAGTCGGGATGATGCAGGCTCTCGCAGCCCATGGCGTCACGGCTGACCTCGTGGTCGGATCGAGCGTGGGCGCGATGAACGGCGCCTATTATGCCGGCTCGCCGACGCTGGACGGCGTCAAGAAGCTGGCGGACATCTGGCGGGGGCTGACGCGGCAGGATGTGTTTCCGGTGTCGCTGTATTCGTTCGCATCGTTTTTGTGGCGGCGGGATTTTTTGATTTCGCACGACGGTGTTCGCAAGCTGATCGAGGATCATCTTCCGTACAACAAGCTGGAAGAGGCTGTTGTTCCGGTTCATATCGTGACGACCGACATCGTATCCGGTGAGACCGTGGTGCTCTCCGAAGGCTCTGCGGCTGAGGCGATCGTGGCCAGCACGGCGATTCCGGGGGCCTTCGCACCGGTCAAGCACAACAACCGTTTCCTGGCCGACGGCGCGATATCGAGCAATACGCCGATCCGCGTCGCGATCCAGAAAGGGGCTCAACGGCTCATCATCATGCCGACGGGATTTGCCTGCGCGGGACAGGACCCGCCGGTGGGGGCTGTCGCAACGGCCCTGCACGCACTGACGCTGCTGATTGCGCGGCAGATGACCACTGAGCTGGAGTATCTTGAGGCGACCGTTGAGTATTGTGTCGTGCCGCCGCTGTGTCCGCTGGTCGGCTCGCCTTATGACTTCACCCGTACGGACGATCACATCACGCGGGCGATCAAGACCACCGAGGCGTGGATCGCTGAAGGCGGCCTTGAGAAGGGCGGGGTCCCCGGCGAGATGCGTCCTCACCAGCACTGAGAGAGCTTTCGACGCCGGGTCGCTCGTATATTGCTTTGCAATATGTCTTGCAGATGGCAAGCCGTAACCGCGCGATAAGACAGGATGACGTCAAGCCAGCGGCGTGCTGGCAGCACTGTTGATGTCGATGCCTCACGCTTTGGTGTATAGTTTGTGCCTATCGTGGCTGTTCTCGCTGCGCTATCGACCTGCGCAGGGAAACGCGCCAACATACGGGGCCGGCGCTGCGCCTTACGAACTTGTTGTCGAGGTTTTTATGCAAACTCTCTCGCTGCTGCTTTCGCCTCGTTTCATCATCCTCACGCTTTGTATATGCATCACCGCGCTTCTGATCGGCTGCGCGATCTACTTCGATTTCAAGCATATTTTTCTGTTTGCCATCCCGATCACTATTTTCGGCTCGCTGTCGGTGCTCGGCATTCACGACATGCTGCAGAAGAGTCACGCCGTTCTGCGCAATTACCCGATCTCCGCCCATATCCGTTTTCTGCTGGAGGAGATACGGCCCGAGATGCGGCAGTATTTCTTCGAGAGTGAAAAGGATGGCAAGCCGTTCAGCCGCGATACCCGCGCGGTGGTCTACCAGCGCGCGAAGATGGTTCTCGACAAGCGCCCGTTCGGCACCCAGGAAGATGTCTATGCGCAAGGCTACGAATGGATGAACCATTCGGTCTCGCCGAAGCCGCTGGCCGACGCACCCTTTCGCGTCACGATCGGCGGGCCGGACTGCACCAAGCCGTACTCGGCCTCGGTGTTCAACATTTCCGCCATGAGCTTCGGCGCGCTCAGCCCCAACGCCGTGCGTGCGCTCAATGCAGGTGCGAAAAAAGGAAATTTTGCGCATGATACCGGTGAAGGCGGTGTCAGTCCCTATCATCGTGAAAACGGCGGCGATCTGATCTGGGAAATCGGATCGGGATATTTTGGCTGCCGCAATCCCGACGGAACCTTCAATCCTGAACTCTTCGCGAAGGTTGCGACCGACGACCAGATCAAGATGGTTGAACTGAAAGTCAGCCAGGGCGCGAAGCCGGGCCACGGCGGCGTGCTTCCAGCCGCGAAAGTTTCCGAGGAGATTTCACGCATTCGCGGCGTCGCAGTGGGCGAGGATTGCATTTCGCCGGCCTATCACCGGGCGTTCTCAACTCCGATCGAGATGATGCAGTTCATTGCCGAAATGCGCAGGCTCTCGGGCGGCAAGCCGGTGGGCTTCAAACTCTGCATCGGTCATCGCTGGGAGTTTCTTGCGATCTGCAAGGCGATGGTCAAGACCGGAATCTATCCTGACTTCATCGTGGTCGACGGGAATGAAGGCGGCACCGGCGCAGCCCCGGCAGAGTTCATGGATCATCTCGGCATGCCGATGCGCGAGGGCGTCAGCTTCGTCCACAACGCTCTGATCGGGATAAATGCGCGAGATCGCATCCGGATCGGTGCGGCCGGCAAGATCGCGACGGGTTTCGACGTGGCGCGCGCCATGGCGCTCGGCGCAGACTGGTGCAATTCGGCGCGGGGCTTCATGTTTGCCTTGGGTTGCATTCAATCGCTCAGCTGTCACACAGATCGCTGCCCGACCGGCGTGACGACGCAGGATCCGTCACGTAACCGTGCGCTGGTAGTCCCCGACAAGACCATGCGTGTTTACAATTATCATCGCGCGACCCTGCACGCGCTGGCGGAATTGATCGCGGCATCCGGTCTCAGCCATCCGCAGGAGATCCGGCCGATCCACTTCTCGCATCGCCTCTCGGGAACGGAGGTGCTGTCGTTCGCGCGGCTTTATCCGCAGCTTCGTCCTGGCGAACTGCTTGAAGGTCATGTTGAGAACCCGCGCTTCCATGCCTGGGCATTCGCGCAGGCGGAATCATTTGCACCCGTTGCTGCCCCGCCTCCGTTGGCCGTTGTGCGAAGCGTCTAGAACTCGCCGTGCAGACGGCCTGAAAAAATCGAGACCGGTCCCCGGTCCGCGTTGTAGGCCGGGTTCGTGATCAGCTGGTAGTCGGCGGTGAAGGTGAAGGCCTTGCTGAGCGCGAGCGCGTAGTAGGTCTCGAGAATCCGTTCCATGCCGTAGTTCAATCGGCCGTCGCCGATCAGGAGACCCTTGCCGCCGGCGGCGAGGAAATCGCGGTGCGCGCCGGACAGGCCGTTGACGGCCCCGCCCAGTGCAAATGTGTCGGCGGGCCGGCCCCAATAGCTGCCTTTGATCGAAACACCACCGGACACGCTGCGGTCAACGTCGGTGAACGACAGGATCTCGTTCTGGCCGTCGTTCCAGCTGGCGCGGGCGAAGATGCCGACGTCGGTTGCGATCTGCTGTTCGGCGTTGACGTAGAAGCCGTACTTCGATCGTTTGCGGCGCTCACCCACTACAATATCATTGATGTCGAGTCCGGGGTTCGCCACGCTGATGCCCAGCGCGTTGCGATAGTTGGCAGTGTTGCCGCGGTTCGCGAACACGCCGAGTCGCAGCTTGCCGGGCTGATTGAGGATCGTGTGGCGTTCTTCGAATTCGACCACCGCGCCGCCGGTTTTGAAGGTGAGCACATCGCTGTTGGGTTGTGACGGCACCTGGAAAAGACCGGCCCTGATCGCCCAATCCTTGCGGTTGAGTTCAACGACGGCGCCGCGGGTGAAGCCCGGCAGATCGGCAGGGAAGTCATAGGCGGCGGAGGACCACATCGCCCAGTTCATGAAATCGGCGCGCGGATCCTTCGCGTAGGAATTGCCGTCGAAGTAATCGCCGACGGCGAACCGTCCGACCGTGACCGTGACGCGATCGATATCGCGTTTGCCCGGCAATTGATTGGCAGCGTCGGCGACGTCTTCCTGCTCGCCGCCAAGGCCGAAAGTCTGACGGAAGAAATAGCGCTGCGCGCGAAATTTCGGATATTCCGCGCCGCCCTTCTGTGCTTCGCCGTTCGAGAAGCCCGCGAGACCCAGGGTGCCGCCGATGCCGAAGCCCTGAGCAAGCTCGGGATTGAAGTAGAATTCGCCGCCCTCCCACAGTCGCCAGCCGAGAAACGCGCCGACCGTCCAGGTTTCGCGTGCGCGCCCGGCGCCGGGGAGGCTGTTCGGCCCCTGATACGGCGCACGGAAAGATGGATAGCCTTGCGTGATCAGCGTGGTCTGGCCGTGGATGTTCCAGTCCTGCGACTCCGGAAGCGCTGGCAGTTTAACCGCGGTGTTGCCCGCAATCCACGGCGGCGTGTCCCAGAGCCGGTAGTTCATCCCGACCTTGACGGCGTGAATCTGCGGATCGACCCGCACGTCGGGGAGCGGGACGTCGCCGAGTCCGTAGGTGCGCGCGCCAAGATCGATGTAGTTGTATTCGACCTTGCCGGACCAGTTGCCGCCCATCGCGAATTCGACGCCGGCGCCGGCAACCCAGCCCAGATGCACGCGCGACTTGTTGCCGACGACGTTGCCGTCCGCGTCATTGAGATCGACGCGGGTGCGTCCCCATGCAGCACCGCCGGTCACATAGGGCAGCCACGTCCCGAATGCGTAGCCGATGCGGCCCCGCGCCGTGCCGAAGTCATCGAACGTTGTGTGGAACGGCGCTGGCACCAGCTTCGGACGATCTAGCGGGCTCGTAAACGAAATGTCGGCCTCAACCCCGAGCACCCATTTGTTCGGAAGCTGCAGATTGTAGCCTGCCTGATAGCCGCCAATCAGACCCGTGATGCTGTGCGGAAAGAAGATGCCCTGCTGCGGAAGCGGGTTCGTGCCGGAGCCGAAGCTGCCGCCGCCATAGCCGACATGACCGCCGACATAGAGACCGCTCCAGTCGAAATAGCGCTCAATGCGTGGCGCCTTGACTGGCAGAGCGATCGACGTGTCGGCAGCCTGCGCCGTTCCAAGCGGCACGACCCCGAGCATGAGCCCTGCGAGAGCGCCCTTCAGAGCAGCCGGGTGATGGAGTAATCGTGACATGAAGCGCCGGATCGTCGGATGGCGGGGTTGCGCGGCGGGACATCAGAAATGACCCCAGCTTCCAGGCATTTGGGCGTATTTGCGAATAATTCGCAAGTAGTTATTTTCTCTATTCGCAATTGATTGGGCGAGCGGGCAACCGGATTCGGCGCACGCCGGAGCCATGACAGCACGATGTGACAATTGCATAACATGGTCGAGACGGTTGTCAGTTTTCATTGGCCATCGTCTCAATGTGCAAGCCAAACAAAATGACCCGCCCGGGGGGACAACCGGGCGGGTCCTTGGGTCGACGCGGCGTGGATGAGGCGTCGCGCCGAACTCAACTTTGATTCTGATCAGTAGCAGCTGCGAACGCGGCCGATGTAGTTGCCGTAGGCGTCGAACTGGCGAACCCAGCCGCAGCGGCGATAGCCGTAGTAGTCGTTGGCGTAAGCGTTGCTGGCAGCAGCGGCGAACAGCGCGCCAGCGGCGAGGCCGACACCGATGCCGACGCCATGGTGATGATGGAATTTGCCGGCGTGAGCTTCCTGGGTGGTGGCGGCAATGCCGCCGGTCAGGGTCAGAGCAGCAACTGCGAGGGCGGCAATCTTGGTCTTGATCGACATGAAACTCTCCATCCTTGTTTGGGGCGGGCCGTGTGGACCGCATGCCAATTGGTGGTGAGCTGCCGGGATTCGGTTCGAAAATTCTTTTCGAAAGTCGATCACAAACAAAAATATAGTAATTTCAGCATCTTATAAGGCTATTTCGATATTTGCGGCTGGTTAGCCAACCGGGAGAGGTCGAATCTGCGGACATCATCGAGCAATTCGACAAACGCGCGTGCGCCGTAGTCCAGCAACGCGTTGCCTTTCTCCGCGCTGGCCAGAGTTGCGTCGCCGACCGCGCCCTGCGGATTGAGATCCTGCGCCGCCCACGCAAACGGCGCAGGGCGTCCCGCCGAAAGCCAGCGGAATTCCTTGACCATCTGCCTTTCCGCAGACTCGAAATTCGCGAGCCGGTTGGTTCTCACCTGATCAGGAAAGGCTGCGAGCATGATCGAGGTTTCGACAGCGCCGCCGTGAACACCAAAACGCAATTCGTCGGCGGAGAACAATCCGTCCGGAGCGCCGAACCGGCTCCAGCTTGTGGTCACCGCCAGCATTCCATGCTTTGCGCGCAAATCTTGCGCGATCAGCGCCATCGCCGCGCTGTTGCCGCCGTGGCTGGTGACGATGACGATCTTTCTGATGCCCGTTTCCGCCACCGCGTCACAGAGCGCCATCCACTTGCTGAGTGCAACTTCCGTCGGAAGTGTTTGCGTACCGGGATAGGCCGTATGTTCGGTTGAAATCCCGACCGGCTCGATGGGCAGAAACGTCACCGGCAAATCAACGGGCAACGTAGCGCGGACGCGCGCAAGATAGGCTTCGGCAATCAGGGTGTCGGTCTCGAACGGTAAATGAGGTCCGTGCTGTTCGGTGGCCGCCAGCGGCAGCACGGCGATCCAGCGAGAGCTCTCGGCCTTGTCGATGGTGGAGGAGCGAATCGCGGTCCAGTCGTGCGGCGGCTTTATCATCGTGCGCGGGTTTCTTCGAACAGGCGTTTCATTGAATCAATTAGCAGAGTAGCTTTAGGTTGCCCATCATGGGCAAAACGCCCAACGGAGTCCAATCATGCCACCCAGCCGCTTGCTGTGCGCGGTCGTCGCCGGAATCAGTCTCGGGCTGACGACCGGAATACGGGCTCATGCACAGACCCCCGGCACCCTGGACAAGGTTTCGTTCGGCACCAACTGGGTCGCGCAAGCCGAGCATGGCGGCTTCTATCAGGCCGTGGCGGACGGCACCTACGCACGTTACGGCCTCGACGTCACGATCGTTCCCGGTGGTCCCAACGTCAACAACCGTATCCAGTTGATCGCCGGCAAGCTCGATTTTTTCATGAGCGCGAACACGCTGCAGTCATTCGATGCGGTGGCCAACAATGTGCCCGTTGTCGCGGTCGCAGCTATCTTCCAGAAAGATCCGCAGGTTTTCCTGGCGCATCCCGGGTCCAAGGTCAGCAAGCTCGAAGACCTCAAGCCGCTGACGCTGTTCGTATCCAAGGAAGGGATGCCGACCTATTTCCAGTGGCTGAAATCCGACTACGGGTTCAGCGAGGAAAACGTGAAACCCTATACGTTCAACGCGCAGCCGTTTCTGGCGGACAAGAAAAGTGCGATGCAGGGCTACGTGACGTCCGAACCGTTCGCGGTGGAGAAGCAGGCGAAGTTCAAGCCGACTGTCATCCTGCTGGCTGACTACGGCTTCAACGCCTACTCGACGCTGATCGAGACACGAACCGCGTACGCTGAAAAGAAAGCCGATCTGGTGCAGCGTTTCGTCGATGCCTCGGTGACGGGCTGGTACACTTATCTCTACGGCGACAACCGCCCCGGCAATGCGCTTATCAAGAAGGCCAATCCCGAGATGACAGACGATCTGCTCGCCTATTCGGTCGACAAGATGAAGCAATACGGCATCGTCGATTCCGGCGATGCGCTGAAGGATGGTATTGGCGCGATGAGCGACGAGCGCATGGTGGCGTTCTTCGGCAAGATGGTTCGTGCCGGCGTGACGCGGCGCGACATCGACTATCGCAAGGCCTACACCTTGCGTTTTGTCAACAAGGCCGTGGGTCTTAACCTGCGGCCGAAGAACTGACGGCGGCGGATTTCCCGGAATGTCCATCTTAGAGGCTGACGATACGCGCGACAGACCGCCGGGTGGCGCGGCAGTGTCGTTGCGCGACGTCACCAAGATCTACGACAATGGTGTTGCCGCATTGGGTCCGCTCGACCTGACGGTTCGCACGGGAGAGTTCGTGTCGTTGCTCGGGCCGTCCGGCTGCGGCAAGTCCACGGCGCTGCGCATCATGGCCGGCCTGAACGAGCCGACGACCGGCACCGTTCAGGTCGCCGGGCGCGGCGCGCAGGGTCGTTCGCGCCACAACATCGGTTTCGTGTTTCAGGAGCCGACCCTGATGCCGTGGGCGACGGTACGCGGCAACGTTCAGCTTCCGCTCGATCTGGCGCATGTGTCCCGTGCCGATACCGCAGCGCATGTCAATCAGGCGCTATCGCAAGTCGGGCTCGCGGAGTTCGCGGACGTCTATCCGCGCGAACTGTCCGGCGGCATGAAGATGCGGGTTTCGCTGGCGCGGGCGCTGGTGACCGATCCGGATATTCTCCTGATGGATGAGCCGTTCGCGGCACTTGACGAGATCACGCGGTTCAAGCTGAACAACGACCTGCTCGCGCTTTGGCGCAAGCTGGGCAAGACGGTCGTGTTCGTGACGCATTCGGTATTCGAGTCGGTGTATCTGTCGCAACGCGTGCTGATCATGACGCCTCGGCCCGGACGCATCGCGCGTGAATTTCGCATCAATGCAGCCGAGCCGCGCGGCGAGGACTTTCGTACGTCGCCGGAATATGCGGCGCATTGCCGTGATGTTTCCGTAGCGCTTGCGAAGGCCAGCACTGTCGGGGCAGCGGCATGACCACCCGCGAGACGTTGCCGGTCCGGTTTTTGAAGTTCGTCCTGCCGCTGGTTGCGCTCGCCGCCGGCGTTGCGGTCTGGGAGGCGGCGGTACGCATCAACAATCTCCCGGTCTATGTGCTGCCTGCGCCAAGCGTCGTGTTCTCGACCCTGATACAGGACTGGCCGATCCTGTTCGGGTCGTTGCTGACGACACTGCTGACCACGGTTCAGGGCTTTTTTGCAGCGGCGGTCGGCGGCATCGCCCTCGCGGTGTTGTTCAGCCGCTCGAAATGGCTGGAGTATGCGCTTTTGCCCTACGCCGTTATTCTCCAGGTGACGCCGGTGATTGCAATCGCGCCGCTGTTGCTGATCTATCTTCCGCAGCATGCGGCGGTCGTGGCCTGCGCCTGGATCGTCGCGTTTTTTCCGGTGCTGTCGAATACCACGTTGGGGCTGAATTCGGTCGATCGCAATCTGCTCGGCCTGTTCGAATTGTACGGCGCCTCTCGAACGCAGACCCTGCGCCGCCTGAAGTTGCCTTCTGCACTGCCGCATATTCTCGGCGGCCTGCGGATCGCGGGTGGATTATCGCTGATCGGTGCGGTGGTCGCCGAAATCGCGGCGGGTTCGGCCGGCGCCGGCTCCGGACTGGCTTATCGGATTGCAGAGGCCGGTTATCGGCTCAACATTCCCCGGATGTTCGCGGCGCTGCTGTTGCTCTCGATTGCCGGAATTGTCATTTATTTGGGCCTCTCGCTGGCCTCGCATCTTGTGCTACGACGCTGGCACGAAAGTGCGCTTGGAAAGGACAACTAATGGCTGCGGATGGTTCTCAGGAAAAGGTCGATGTGCTGATTTACGGCCCGTCGAAGCCGGTGATCGATAACGGCTTTCCCGCGAACTTCGTGCTTCACAAATTCGAGAACCAGCGCGACCTGAGCCGCCTGGCGCCTGAGATTGCCGGACGCATTCGCGGCGTTGCCGTCACCGGTCTGGTGCAGGCTGATGCCGCGATGCTGGCGCGGTTCCCGAAAACCGAAATGGTATCGACCTTCGGCGTCGGCTACGACCATATCGATTTCAGGTACGCCGCCGGGCACAACATCATCGTCACCAACACGCCGGATGTGCTGACCGAGGAGGTCGCGGACACCGCGCTTGGCCTTCTGATTGCGACGGTGCGTGAATTCATCAAGGCGGATCGCTATCTGCGCGCGGGGCACTGGACCACGAAAAGCTTTCCGTTGAGCCCGGGTTCGCTGCGTGACCGCAAGGTTGGTATGGTCGGCATGGGCCGCATCGGCCAGGCCATCGCGCGCCGTCTCGATGCGTCGCTTGTGCCGGTGGTCTATCACTCGCGCAATCCGGCGAAGGGCGTCACATACAAGCACTATCCCAACCTGATCGAGATGGCGAAGGAGGTCGATACGCTGATCGCCATCACGCCTGGCGGCCCGTCGACCGCGAAAATGATCAACGCCGAGGTGCTCAAGGCGCTGGGGCCGCGTGGTGTCTTCATCAACGTCGCGCGCGGTTCGGTGGCGGACGAGGAGGCGCTGATTGCCGCACTCAAGGACGGCACCATCATGGCGGCCGGCCTCGACGTGTTCGCGAACGAGCCCGAAGTGCCGGATGCATTGAAGGCGATGCAGAATGTGGTGCTGCTGCCGCATATCGCGTCGGCGTCGGTCACCACACGCAATGCGATGGATCAGCTTGTGGTCGACAATCTCAAATTGTGGTTCGCGGGCAAGGCGCCGTTGACCCCGATTGCCGAGACGCCGGTGAAGGGCCGCTGACAGTGCCGCGCGCTGCACAGTCCGGTTTCATGAGACATTCGCTGAACGGGCAGGCTTGCCTGCTCGCGTTGGCGGCGGTTCTCATGATTGCACCGGACGCCGTGGCGCAGGACGCTCGTTCTCTCACCAAGGAAATGGTCGGAGAATGGGAACTGTCTACGGCGGGCCGCGACAAGACTTGCATCGTGACGCTGAAGAGCGATTCCACGCCGCAAGGCCTAAAGCTGGAGTTCGATAAGGGGTGCAGCGCCGCGTTGCCGTTCACCAAGAACATCGTCGCGTGGAGCGTGAAGGGTCTCGATATCGTTCGGCTGCAGGATGCGGCGGGACAGTCGGTCATTGATGTGACCGAGGTCGAGAGCGGTATTTTCGAGGGTCTGCGCCAGGGAGAAGGCGTCTATCTGCTGCAGAATCTCGCTGCCGCCCGTGCCCTGTCGAAATCGGCGGATCAGCTGATCGGCGACTGGGCGATGGTGCGCGGAAGCGGTAAGGCGATCTGCGGATTGACGCTGACCAATACCGAAACGTCGCCGGAGAATTTTGCGGTGTATCTCAAGCCGCGTTGCGACCCGATGGTCACGACTTTCGCGCCCACGGTGTGGCGCATCGAACGTGGCGAGTTGCTGCTGCGATCGGCGAAGGGCGAGATCTGGCGTTTTGAGGCCGACGACAATGCCCAGTGGCGGCGCGTTCCCGACAGTGCAGATCCGTTGCTGCTGATGCGGCAATAGATCTAGATAAGCCGCATTCCCTTCAGGCTGGCGTGGCCGTTCTTCCCGACAATGATGTGATCGTGCACCAAGATTCCGAGCGGGCTCGAAATCGACATGATCGACTTGGTCATCTGAATGTCGGCGGTCGACGGTGTCGGATCGCCGGAAGGATGGTTGTGCACCAGAATGATCGCGGTGGCGGATAGCTCGAGCGCGCGCTTCACCACCTCGCGTGGGTAGACCGGCGTATGGTCGATGGTGCCGACCTGCTGCAATTCGTCTGCGATCAGTTGATTACGCTTGTCGAGAAACAATATTCGAAACTGTTCTTTATCTGCGAAGGCCATGGCTGCGCGGCAATACTCGATCACGGACGACCATGACGACAGCACGGTCTTCTGTTTGTTGATCTGCCCCTTCGCGACCCGGCTTGCGGTCGCCGCGATCAGTTTGACTTCAGTAATCGCCGAGTCGCCGAGCCCGCTGACTTCCTTCAGGCGTAACTCCGGTGCGTGGACCACCTCGGCGAACGATCCGAACTTTGCGATCAACGCCTTGGCCAGCGGTTTGACGTCGCGCCGCGGCAGGGCTCGAAACAACACCATTTCGAGCAGTTCGTAGTCGCTCAGCGCATCGGGGCCAGCATCGCGAAAGCGGTCGCGCAGCCGCTCGCGATGGCCGTGATAGTGCGGCGCTTCGGAGAATCCGGACGGGTCATCGGGCTTGGCAGGCATGGCGCGTGACGTGACTCGCGTGACATAGCAACCATGCCGCGCCGTCCCGTATTTGCAATAGCGAAATCGGCCGGTAGACGTCGCCGGCCGTCAGGCGAGTTTGTAAGGCGGCTTGTCCAGCTTGCCCGGCGAGAGCGTGAAGATTTCCACGCCGTCCTGGGTCACGCCGACCGAATGCTCGAACTGCGCCGACAGCGAACGGTCGCGGGTCACTGCGGTCCAGCCGTCAGACAGGACCTTCACGTGCGGCTTGCCGAGATTGATCATCGGTTCGATGGTGAAGAACATGCCGGGCCGCAGGACGACGCCTTCGCCGGGGCGGCCGATATGGATGATGTTCGGCTCGTCGTGAAACATTCGCCCGAGGCCGTGTCCGCAGAAATCGCGCACCACGCTCATCTGCTGCGGCTCGACGAAACTCTGGATCGCATGACCGATATCGCCGGTGGTGGCGCCGGGCTTCACGGCGGCAATGCCGCGCATCATCGCCTCATAGGTGACGTCGATCAGCCGTTCCGCGCGGCGCGAAATCTCGCCGACGGCGTACATGCGGCTGGAATCGCCATACCATCCGTCCACGATCATCGTTACGTCGACGTTGACAATGTCGCCTTCTTTGAGCGGCCGGTCGCCGGGCATGCCGTGGCAGACCACATGGTTGATCGAGGTGCAGGTCGAATAGCGATAGCCGCGATACATCAGCGTCGCGGGGTAGGATTTGTGGTCGAAAGCGAACTTCCGGACAAAATCGTCGATTTGCGAGGTGAAGATGCCCGGCCTGACGATGGCAGCCAGTTCGTCGAGACACCGCGCGACCAAAGCTCCCGCCTTGCGCATGCCTGCAAACGCCTGGGGACCGTGCAGCTTGATCTGTCCGGTCTTTCGCAGCGAGGTTTCGGTGGCTTCGACGTAATTCATGGGGAATCTGGCTTCAATATCGAGGAATTTGCTGGCTTCCCCCCAATTTAATGGATGCAGCCCTCAGCGCAAGCGGCGGTTCAGCCGGGCTGGCAATCCTTGTTCGGGGGGCTTGTTTTTAGGGGTCGTTTCCAGCTTCCGGTTCGATTGGAACAGGCCGTTCGAGCCTGATGTCGTGGCGGGTAAGGCTACAGGTCCAGGCCAGGGCCTCGACGCCGGACATGCGCGCTTTGTCGAAGGCGCGGGCATAGGTCGGGTCGATGTCGCGGGCCAGCGCGAACGAGCGCGCCGAGCCGATCTGAATCACGAACAGCATCACGGCGCGGGCTCCGGAGGCGACCATTTCCGCCAGTTCGTCGAGATGCTTTGCGCCGCGCGCGGTCACCGAATCCGGGAACTCGGCGACGTCCGCTCGGCGCATCAGATGCACGTTCTTGACCTCAACATAGCAGGGCGGCCGCGCGAAATCTTCCAGCAGGAAATCGATGCGTGAACCCTTGCCGTTGATGATGCGCCCATACTTCACTTCGCGGCGGATGGTTGCGTAGCCGGTCAGTTCGGGGATTGCACCCGCCGCAAGTGCTTCGGCCACGATCGGATTCGGGTGCATGGTGTTGACGCCGGTCAGCTCAGAACCGCTGCCGAAGTCGACCTCGATCAGTTCCCACGAGTAGGGCAGCTTGCGCGTGAGGCTCGGCGATCTGGACAGCCAGACCCGCGCGCCCTCGGCCTGAAGGCCGGTCATAGCGCCTGGATTGGCGACATGCGCCGTGACCGTCGTGCCGTCGGCCAGCTCGACGTCGGCCAAAAAACGCTTGTAGCGGCGGATCAGGGTCGCCGGGACCAGTTCACTGGCAAAGCGCATGCGCTGTCAGTTCTGCACGTCGATGACGGTCTCGACCGGCAGTGCGCCGCCGCGCACACGGATTTCCCGCACCGGATACGGCACGCGGATGTTCTCGCGCTTGAAGGCATCCCATAGCTTGAGCATCACTTCACTGCGGACATTGTCGGCGCCGACGTCGAGATCGGCGACCCAGAACGTCAGCGTAAATTTCATGCAGGTTTCCGCGAATTCCACCAGCAGGCAGTTCGGCGGTTTGAAGCTGGCGACGCTTGCCGTCGCTCCTGCGATGTCGATGGCGAGTTTGCAGACGATGTTCGGATCGGCGTCGTAGTTGGTCGCGAAGTTGACCTTCACCAGCATGTTCTTGTTGGTGTAGGTCCAGTTGACCACACGCTGCGTCACCAGATCCTCGTTCGGGATCAGGATTTCGCGGCCGTCACCCGCTGCGACGGAAATGTAGCGCGTGTTCATGGCGCTGATTTTCCCCGAACTGTCCCCGATAGTGATGAGATCGCCGGGCTTCACCGACTTGTCTGCCAGCAGGATCACGCCGCTGATGAAATTGGCGACGATCTTTTGCAAGCCGAAGCCCAGGCCGACGCCGATAGCGCCGGAAAACAGCGCGAAGGCGGATAGATCGATACCTGCGGCGCTCATCACGACCGCAAATGCCGCCACCATCAGCATCAGGCGGACCATCTTGACCAGGAGAACCTGAACCGACGGCGTGAGGTCGCGCGAGCGGGTAATCCGCGATTCGAGGAAATTGCCGAGGATGCCGACCAGCCACAGTGCGATGCCAAGGGACACCGCGACCTTCAGGACCAGCAACGGTGTCACGCGCAGCGCACCGAGCGGGATCGAGACGGAGTCCAGCGCCGCCGCCACCTCGTCCAGTTTTCCGATGATGCTCAGGGCCGCAATGATCCAGGCCGTGACCGAAACCGCACGGACCACGAATTCGTTGCGGATCAATCCCGTCGCCAGCCGGATGATGACCCAGGCGGTTGCGAGGCTGGCGGCGGTGGAGAGCAGGTAGCCATGCCGCAGGACTTCAGTTTTCACAATGACGGCGCGGGTGATGCTGATCAGCAGCGCGAAGATGATCGTTCCCGCGCGATTCATGAGAACCCGGATCAGCACCCGCAGCGGTGCCGGCAGACCCATCGCCAGCGACGCCGGATCGATCCGCGCGCGCAGGAAACTCGCGGCGGCCAGCGAAAGGCCCGCTGCGACAAGGATGATGCCGGCCTGCATGTAGAACCAGGGGGATACGAGATAGGCCTCCGCGGAGCGGATGGTGGCCTGCAAAGCCTGCTGGATATCATCCCAGTCCATGGGCAACTCACCTTGCAAAGAGACGGGCCAGTCCGGCCATCTCAGGTTTGATCTTGGGTTCGACCCTGAATTCGATTCGGCCGTTTGCCAGATTCCCACATTCCACGGTCAGACGTGCGAGAATCCGGCATACGGGCGACTTAACACCAGCAAATCCGGCACAATCTTGATCGCAGTGACAAATGAGTTGGCGGCGGGCGGCGGCGACGATATTCATGAAAATGCGGGCATTTGGACGGCGGACGGAGACAGACATAGCTAATGGCATCCCTCGACTCGGTCAGCATTGCCATTCTGCTTGGCTCGGTTCTCGTGATGGCGGGCATTCTCTCCAGCCTGCTCGCGCTGCGGTTCGGTGCCCCGCTGCTGCTGGTCTTCCTTTTCGTCGGTATCCTTGCGGGTGATAGCGGACCCGGCGGCCTCCGTTTCGACGATGTGCAAACGACCTATCTGGTCGGCTCGGTGGCGTTGGCGCTGATCCTGTTCGATGGCGGGTTGAAGACCCGTTTCCAGAGCATCCGCGCGGTGCTGGCGCCGTCGGCGGCTTTGGCGACCGTCGGCGTGCTGCTGACGGCGCTGATCACGGCGCCGGTCGCCAAATATGCGCTCGGGATCGGCTGGCCCGAGGCGCTGCTGGTCGGCGCGGTGGTGGGCTCGACGGACGCCGCCGCTGTGTTCCTTCTGGTCCATAGCCAGGGTCTTCGTTTGCGCCCGCGCGTCGGTGCGACCCTTGAGGTCGAATCCGGCACCAACGATCCGTTCGCGATCTTCCTGACGCTGATGCTGGTGGAATTCCTGTCGGTCGGGCAGAGCTCGGCGGGGCATATCGCACTTCAGTTCGTGCGCGAGAGTGCGCTGGGCGTGCTTTTCGGAGCTGTCGGCGGCTGGCTTGTGGTGTTTGCGCTGAATCGCATCTCCTTGCCGCAGGGTCTGCACGCGCCCTTCGTGACGACCGCCGCGCTGGTGATTTTCGGGGTGGCCCAGATCTCGCACGCGTCGGGATTCCTCGCGGTCTATCTCGCCGGCATTATCATCGGTAATCGTCCGACCCGCGCGCACAATTCCGTCGTCGCCTTTCTCGACGCGGCGACATGGCTGGCGCAGATCGTGATGTTCGTTTTGCTCGGCCTGCTGGTCTCGCCTGAGCGAACCCTGGCAACCGTGCTGCCGGCTGTCGCGGTGGCGCTGGTGCTGATGCTGGTGGCGCGGCCCATCGCTGTGTTCCTCTGCCTGGCTCCATTCCCGTTCAACTGGCGGGAGCGGACCTTCATCGCGTGGGTCGGCTTGCGCGGCGCAGTGGCGATCTTCCTGGCCTCGATACCGATGTTGGTCGGGCTGCCCAATGCGCAGCTCTATTTCGACGTCGCCTTCGTCGTCGTCATCATCTCGCTGCTGCTGCAGGGCTGGACACTCGCCGCCGCCGCGCGGCGTCTGCATGTGGCGCTGCCGCGGGCGGATCGCGGGCCTCGCCGCGTCGAGCTCGATCTGCCGGGACAGCTTGAGCAGCAACTCGTCGGCTATCCGGTTCGCGCCAACAGCCTGTTCCTGAAACGCGGGCTGATCCCGTCCTGGTCGAAGCCCACGCTGGTGATCCGTGATGAGCGGATTCTCTCGCCCGTCGAAGCCGAACCGGTGGTCAAGGGCGACTATCTCTATCTGCTGGCGCCGCCGGAGAAAGCCGAAGCGCTGGATCGTTTCTTCGTCGACATGCCCGTGGTGCCCGCGCCGGACCCGCACCTGCTCGGCGACTTCATGATGCCCGGCGATGTGACCTTAAAGGACGTCGCCGACATCTACGGCATCACCGTCGCGCCCGGCGACGCACATCTGACGCTGGCGGATTACTTCGATATTCATCTCGACCACGCACCGCGCGTCGGCGCGACCTTGCCGCTCGATTCCATCGTGCTGGTCGCGCGCAGTATCGGCGGTGCGCGCGTTAACATCGTTGGTTTGCGGTTGCCGGAAGATGAGGAGCCGCCCGCACCCCCGCTGACCCGCACCGCCGCCGCAAAGCGCAGGCTGTCGCGGATCGGGACCCGGCTGCTCGGGAGCTGAGCCGGTTACAGCGCGCGGGACGGCAGCAGCAGCGGTCCATCCGGCGTCTCGACGCGGTTCACCGAAATGCCGAAGATCTCGGCAATGCGATCGGGCGTCAGCGCCAGCGACGGGGTATCGTTGGCGACGATGCGGCCCTCGTTCATGACGACCACGCGATCTGCGAACCGCATCGCCAAAGCGAGATCGTGAATGATGGCAAGGACTGCCGTGCCGCTGTGGGCAATACGCTGAAGCAGGTCCATGACGATGAGCTGATGACGCTCGTCGAGCGATGCGGTCGGCTCGTCTGCGATCAGCACGGAGGCCTCGGTCGCCAGTGCCCGCGCGATGGCGACGCGGGCGCGTTCACCTCCCGACAGCGTCGTGATCAGCCGTGAGGAAAACTCGCCGACCGCCGTCGCCTCGATGGCGCGCTCGATGGCGATCCGATCCTTGACCGAGGTCTGCGAGAATGGGTCGGCATGCGGTTCGCGTCCAAGCGCGACGATGCTGTCCACACGCATCGGCCAGTGAAATTCGTGCCCCTGCGGCAGATAGGAGATGGCGCGCGCGCGGGCGCGCGGCTGCATGTGACGCAGGCCGATGCCGTCGAAGGTGGTTGAACCCTCGACTTTCATCACGCCTGTCATGGCGCGGGCCAGCGTGGTTTTACCGGCACCGTTGGGTCCTGCAAGAATTGTGAATTCCCCGGCGTTCAACGTCAGATCGACGCAGTCCACGATCCGGCGTGAGCCCCGGGTGACGGTAATCGCGGTGGAGACAAGGCGTGGCGCGTTGTTCGGCTTCATTGCGTGCTGTCCTCCAGCGCGCGGCGCTCATGGAAGATCATCGCCAGGAAGAATGGTACACCGATCAGCGCCGTTACCACGCCGATCTTGATTTCGATGACCGCGGGGATCAGACGCACAGCGATGTCGGCTGCCATCAGGAGCGCTGCGCCTGCCAGCGAGGCAGGGAGCAACACGCGGGCGGGATCGGAGCCATAAAACCGCCGCACCAGATGCGGCGCGACCAGTCCGACGAACGAGATGGCGCCCGCGACAGAAACCGCCGCGCCGACGCCGAGCGCGACGCCGATCACCACCAGCACGCGGGTGCGCTCGACATTGACGCCGAGCGAGGCTGCAGCGTCTTCACCCAGCGTCAGTGCGCGGAAGGCCCCGGCGTTGATTGCCAGCACGAACCAGCTCACGATCATGAACGGTGCCGCGAGCCAGACATGCTCGATGCTGCGATCCCGCAGCGAGCCGAGCAGCCAGAATGCGATCTCCAGAGCAATGTAGGGATTGGGCGCGAGATTGAGGATGAGCGCGATGGCGGCCCCTGCCAGACTTGCAAGTGCGAGGCCCGCCAGCAGCGTTACTGTCAGCGAGGCGCGGCGTCCGGCGATGGCGACCAGCGCACCGACCGACAGCAGTGCACCGGCGATGCCGCCGAGCGGCACCGCCAGCGACAGCGCATTGGCGAATCCGAAGGCCATGATCGCGGCCGCTGCTGCGGCGGCCGCTTGCGGCGCACCGAACAGCGACGGTTCGGCGAGCGGATTGCGCAGCAGGCCCTGCAACGCTGCACCGGCCAGTCCGAACGTCGCGCCGATGAGCAACGCCAGCAGGGTTCGCGGCAGCCGAATGTCACGCACGATGATCGAGGCTACGCCCTGATCGGAAAACAGAGCCGCGATGACCGTCCGTGGTGAAAACTGCGCGGGCCCAGTCATCAGCGACAGCACGAACAGCACGGCCACCAGTACGGCGAGCATCGCGGTCAGCAAGGTGCCCTGAATCTGTCCCTGGCGGTCGCTGGTCATTCCGTTCCGATTTGTTCGGGCGTGTCTTCGCAGCAGAACAGCCGCTGACGCAACACAATGGACGTGGCATAACAGGCTGTCATGATCAAGAAAACCATATTTGCGGCGATACTTGTTTCGGCCACGGTCTCGGCGTTTTGCGGGATTGCGCCCGTCGCGCGCGCGGACAGCCCGCCAAAGCGGATCGTATCCTTCAACCTTTGCGCCGATCAGTTGCTGCTTGCACTGGCCGATCCCGCCCAGATCGCCGGACTATCGCCCTATGCAGTCGATCCGCTTCTGTCTGTCATGACCGGCAAGGCGTCGTCGTTTCCCCGTCTGGATTGGGACGCAGAGTCGGTGGTGAACCTTGCACCGGATCTGGTGCTCGGAGGTCCGAGCCATCGCCCGATCCACGCCATGCTGAGCGCGATGGGTATCCGTGTCGTGGACGTCGAACTCATTCGCAATCTCGCCGATGCGCGCCGTCAGGCCATTGATGTGGGAAAACTTGTTGGCCATCCCGAACGCGGTGAAGCATTGGCGCGCCAACTCGAACAGGCCGAGGCGAGATTGTCTGCCGAGGCCATGAAGCCGCCGCTGACCGCGCTGGTCATTCAGCGCGAAGGATACCGGGAAGGCCCGGCCAGTCTGGCATCCGGCATGCTGTCCATCGCCGGATTGTGGCCACCGGGACGTGCGTCGGCAGGAGCCGGTGGTTTCAAGTCGGCGGAGCAAGGCGGCTTCGTGTCGCTCGAACACTTGCTGACCGACGGGCCGGACGTGCTGGTGTTGCAGGATCCGCCGCGAGAAGCGCGCGATCAGGGTGCGCTGTTCATCACCCATCCGGCGCTGCTGGCGCGCTATGGCGCGAACCGGCGGATCGACCTTCCCGAACGCTATACGGTTTGCGGCGGTCCCCCGCTGGTACAAGGGCTCGATTATCTTGCGAAGGCGATCAAGGCGCTGAAGTAGGCCTGATCCGGAAAAGGTTTTCCGATCACATCATGCCTGGATAGCGGGTGTGAGAAGATCGATGCCGCCGAACGCAACGACCTTGCCACGCTTGAGCATCACGACATTCGTCGCCAGCCGCCGCATCTCGCCGGCGTCGTGGCTGACAAAGACCATCGGAACGCTGGCTTCGTCGCGCAGCCGGATGAAATAGGGAAGGATTTCCGCTTTCCGCTCTTCATCCAGCGATCCCAGCGGCTCGTCGAGCAGCAGCAGGCGCGGCTTTGCGAGCAGGGCACGGCCGAGCGCCACGCGCTGACGCTCGCCGCCGGATAATTGCGCGGAGCGGCGATCGAGCAGGTGCCCGATGTCGAGCAGATCAATCGTATGCCGCTCTGCGGATACGTCGTGATTCAACCCGTTCATACGCCGTCCGTAGTCGAGATTTTGCCGGACGCTGAGATGCGGAAACAGCCGCGCATCCTGAAAAACGTAGCCGATTCGCCGCCGGTGCGGCGGAACATGCAGATGCGAAGTGCTGTCGTCGAGAATATCGCCGTCGAGCGAAATCCGTCCACGGTCCAGTTCAGTGAGCCCGGCGATCATGTTGATGATCGATGTCTTGCCGGCCCCGGAGTTGCCGAACAGGCCAGTGACCAGGCCGTCGCTCCTGAACGAAGCCGCGAGTGTGAACTCGCCAAGTTGTTTTACGATGTCGACTGACAGCACGATCAATACCCGTGCAGGCGGCGTGTGGCGCGCCGCGCCAGGATTTCGGATGCGATCAGCGCGGCCATGGCAATCGCGATCGACACGATCACCAGCCGCAGCGCCGCGGGGTCGCCGTCCGGCGTCTGCGTGAGCGAGTAGATCAATGCGGAAATCGTCTGGGTCTCGCCCGGAATGTTGGACACGAAAGTAATGGTCGCGCCGAATTCGCCGATGGCCTTGGCGAAGCCGAGTACCATGCCGGCGACAATACCCGGTAACGCGAGCGGCAGCGTCACGGTCAGGAACACGCGCCAAGGGGCCGCGCCGAGCGTACTGGCGGCCTGTTCGAGTTTGCGGTCCACCGCTTCGATGGACAGCCGGATCGGCCGCACCAGCAGAGGAAACGACATTACGCCGCACGCCAGCGCCGCTCCGGTCCAGCGGAACGCGAACACGATACCGAGCGTATCGGCGAGCCACGCGCCGACCAGTCCCTTGCGCCCAAAGGTCAGCAGCAGCAGATAGCCGGTGACAACCGGCGGCAGCACCAGCGGCAGATAGACCAGCGCATCGAGCGCGGCCTTGCCCCAAAAATCCCGCCGCGCCAGCAGCCACGCCACCGCGATACCGAGCGGTGTGGCAACCACCGTGGCAACGGCGGCGACCCGCAGCGAGAGCAGGATCGCCGTCCAGTCCTCGGGCGAGAGATCGAACATGCGGCCTCAGGAGACAGGCTTGATCAAAAATGTGAAGCCGTACTTCTCGAAGATCGCCTTGGCTGCTGCCGAACGCAAGAACGCGAGATAGCCCGGTGCGTCAGCCCTTGCACTGGCCGTCGCGGCGACCGGATAGATGATCGCCGGATGCGAATCCGCCGGGAAGGCGCCGATGATCTTCACGCCCGGTTCAACCTTGGCGTCGGTCTCGTACACGATGCCGAGATTGGCCTCACCGCGCGCCACCAGTGCGAGCGCCGCGCGCACGCTTTCTGCCATTGCGAACTTCGGCTCGGCCGCCTGCCATGCTCCGAGCCTTTCGAGCGCTGCCTTGGCATATTTGCCGACCGGCACAGCCTTGACATCGCCTGTCGCGATCTTGCCGTCACCTGCGAGCTTGGCGAGGTCGAAGCCCTGTCCGATTGTGACGTTCGCGAGTTTGGTATCCTTCGGCGCGATCAGCACGATCTTGTTGCCGAGCAGATTGACGCGGCTCGGTTCGCTGATGGTTTTTCTGCCGACCGAATAATCCATCCAGTCAGTGTCGGCCGAAATGAAGATGTCCGCCGGCGCGCCCTGTTCGAGTTGTTTGGCGAGCGCGGAGCTCGCGGCGTAGCTTGAGACCACCTTGGTGCCTGTCTTGGCAGTATAGGCGGCATTGGCTTCGTCGAGCGCGTTCTTCATGGACGCAGCTGCAAAGACCGTGAGAGTCTTGTCCTGCGCGGCCGCTGGCGGCGCACCAGCGGGATTCGCGTCCTGCGCCTGAGCCATCGAGAAAAGTGGCGCGCAGACAAGCGCAGTGACGACGAGACAACGAGGCATAAAGGTCATTGGGGCGCTCCATAGCGGTGCGCGCGCAAAAAAACGCGTGCTCAAACCGGCTTCGATTATGTCATCTGACGACAAGCGGAAGCGCCGTTCCGGCAACTCCGACAGCGCGCAGCATGACGGAGCATCGTTGGCAGCGACCATATCAGGCATGGTTCGTGCGTAAAGCCCTGGAATCGCTGTTCGGTGCTCCGCTCCGGCTGACGGCGCTCTGGGACGCTATGGCGCCTGCAACACCTGCCGGCATTCGGCAGGCAGATTTGCGAGTGTCAGCGGAGGCTTGGGCTTGGGCGGCTTTGGTGGCGGCTTCGGATGCAGCACCGCGTCGCTGAACCAGTAGGCAAGATCGCCCGTGCTGCAGCCCTCGCCATCGTTCGGCGGCGGTTGCGCTTCGCAGTTGGAACTGCCCGCTGGACACTTCATGCGGATATGAAAATGATAGTCGTGCCCGTACATCGGACGCACCTTTGAAAGCCAGCTCCGGTCGCCCTTCGCTTCCCGGCACAGCGCCTTCTTGATCGCGGCATTGACGAAGATGCGCTCCACCTGCGGCTCCTGCGCGGCGGCGCGAATGACCGGAAGGTGTGTTGGCGTCCAGACCTTGGAATCGATATCGAGACGATCCTGCCGCACCATCATGACCGCGGACGTTTCCTCGCGCTCTTCGCGCGAGAGCTGCCGGTTCGGCATCGGCGTCAGCCAGATGTCGGCGTCGAGCCCGACCTGATGGCTGGTGTGGCCCGTCAGCATTGGTCCGCCGCGTGGCTGTGACATGTCGCCGACGAGAAGTCCCGGCCAGCCCGCCGCCTTCTGAGCCTTGGTGGCGACTCGCTCCAGCAGCGTAATGAGATCAGGATGTCCCCAGTTGCGGTTGCGCGACAGCCGCATGACCTGCCACGCAGATCCGTTGATCGGCAGCGCGACGGCGCCGGCAATGCAGCCTCTGGCGTAAAAGCCGATCGGCTGCGGCGCGAGTGCTGCAGGCAGCGGCTTGCGGCCGAACAGTTCCTTGGCGGCAACATTGGGATCGGTGGGATTGGCGAGCGGCGGAAGCGGCTTCGGATTGACGCTTCCCTTGTCCTGCGCCGATGCCGGGTTTGCCGCCGACAGGACGGCTGACATCAGGGCGAGCGCGGGAATCAGACGGTGTCGCTTCATGGTGTCTCTTATAGCGGAAGGCCGCATCGGCGACGAGACGGCACGATCCTTAACCTGACGTTAGGCATGACGGGGAATGACGCATATTGGTACGGAACGCTGTTCCCGGGGTGCATTGTTGCGCGTCATCGTTCGCCAGCTGCGGTAGCCCAGTAGCAAATGCTGCTTCTGATACTGTGATCCGTCGCTCTCGTCCCCGGCAAAAGCCTTGCAATTGAGCATTTTTGTTTGCCCGGTATGCATCAATCCCGGCCGAAGGCTGAGGCCAGCGCCGAGAGATACCATTTTTTCAGACACTTATAGCAAGACTGCTGCCCGCAGAATGCGAGGATGCGGGGCGATGCCGATCAATCGGCCAAAATCAAAAACCAGGACCGGAAAGTCAGCACATACACGGGGAAGGTTGTCGGTTCGCCGGCCCAAGGCCGTGCCGAAGCTGTCGAGCAAGGGCCGCAAGATTTCCGACCTCGGCGAGGTCGTGCGTACGCGCGCGGAAGCCGAAGCGGCGATGGCAGATGCCGCGCGATCCAATGCGCGCCTGCGCGAAGCGATCGATATCCTGCCGCAGGGCATCGTGTTTCTTGACCCCGATGGCCGCTACATTCTCTGGAACAAGAAATACGCCGAGATCTACAGCAAGAGCGCCGATCTTTTCGAAGAAGGCGCGATGCTGCGCGATACGCTGAAGGTCGGCGTTGAGCGCGGCGATTATCCCGAAGCCGTCGGCCGCGAGGACGAGTGGATCACCGAGCGGCTCGAGAAGCTCTATCATCCCGGTCATCGTCACGAGCAGACGCTGTCCGACGGCCGCTGCATCCTGATCGAGGAACGCCTCACAGGCGACGGCGGCGTGATCGGACTGCGCGTCGACATCACCGAACTGAAACAGCGTGAAGCCTCGTTCCGCCTGCTGTTCGACGGCAATCCGGTGCCGATGATCGTCTGCTCCCAGGACAATGAGCGCATCATCAGCGTCAACGACGCGGCGATCGCACATTACGGCTATTCGCGGGCAGATTTCGAGAAGCTGAAAATCTCGGACGTGCAGGCCTTCGATCAGGCGGCGCCGTGGACCGGCGACCAGACCACCGAGGAGCGCGCCGCGCGGACGTGGAAACATGTCAAGGCCGACGGTTCGCTGATCGACGTTGCGATCTACTCGCGCCTTCTGGTCTTCGATGGACAGCCGGCGATGCTGCTGGCGCTGATGGACATCACCGAGCGCAAGCGCGCCGAGGCGCGGCTCGCCTTCATGGCGCAGCACGACGGCCTCACCGGACTGCCGAACCGCATCCTGCTGCGGCAGCGGCTCGACGAACTTCTGGCGCATACGCGCCGCAGCGGCGACAAGGTCGCGGTGCTGTTTCTCGATCTTGATAACTTCAAGGGCATCAACGATACGCTGGGTCATGCGATCGGCGACAAGCTGCTGAAGGGCGTGACCAAGCGCCTGCGCTCGTCACTGCGCGAGGAGGACGCCATCGCGCGCCTCGGCTCCGACGAATTCGCCATCGTTCAGGCCGGCGTGAACCGTCCTGAAGAAGTGGCATTTCTGGCGCGGCGCCTGATCGACGCCATCAGCGAACCCTATCTGTTCGACGGCCACACCATCATCAGCGGCGCCTGCATCGGCATCGCGATCGCGCCCGGCGACGGCGACGACGCCGAGAAGCTGCTCAAGAATGCCGACATGGCGCTGTCGCGCGCCAAGAGCGAAGGTCACGGCACGTTCAGTTTCTTCGAGTCGGAAATGGACGCCCGCGCGCAGACCCGCCGCCGCGTCGAAATCGACCTGCGCGGCGCCATCGAGAACAATGTGCTTCAGCCGCATTATCAGCCGCTGGTCGATCTCAAAAGCGGGCTGATCACCGGATTCGAGGCGCTGGTGCGCTGGCCGGACCGCGAACGCGGCATGATCCCGCCGTCGGAATTCATTCCGGTCGCCGAGGAAACCGGCCTGATCAACGCGGTCGGCGGGCTGATGCTGCGGCGCGCCTGCATGGATGCCGCGCAATGGCCTGACGATGTGCGTGTCGCGGTCAACCTGTCGCCGCTGCAGTTCCGCGTCGGCAACCTGTTGTCGGTGGTGATGGACGCGCTGAAAACCTCCGGCCTGTCGCCGAAGCGGCTCGAACTGGAGATCACCGAAACCGTGCTGCTCGACAAGAGCGATCAGGTGCTGGCGACGCTGCACGCGTTGCGCGCGCTCGGCGTGCGGATTTCGATGGACGATTTCGGCACCGGATATTCGTCGCTAAGCTATCTGCGCAGCTTTCCGTTCGACAAGATCAAGATCGACCGCTCCTTCGTGCAGGATCTCGATTCCAACCATGACGGCCAGGCGATCATGCGTTCGATCATCTCGCTCGGCATGGGTCTCGGCGTCACCATCACCGCGGAAGGCGTCGAAACCGAAGCCGAACTGAGCTGCCTGCGCGCCGAAGGCTGTCACGAGGGACAAGGCTTCCTGTTCAGCCGCGCACGGCCGAACGCCGAGATCACCGCGCTGCTGCAAGCCCAGCGCAACGCGACGAGCGCAAGCGCCCGCGTGGCGTAAGCTGCCCGCCGCCATCGGCTGCAAGCCCGCTGCAAAACGAAAAACCCCGGCTCAGAGCCGGGGTTTTCCTTTGTGAGAATGACTCGCTGAAATCACTTCTTCTTGGATTTCTTTTTCTTCTTCGCTGCCTTGGCTTTCGGCGCGGCCTTCACGGCCTTGGAGACGTCGTCGATCTCGGCCTTGCCGACGTTCTTGATGACCGACTTGATCGTGCTCTTGGCCGACGCCTTGCTGGAATAGCCTTCCGAAGCGAACATCTTCTCGCCGTTCGGCGCGCGGAAGCGGAAACGGAATTCGCCGGACTTGTCTTTGTAGATTTCAAATTTGTAGGACGCTGCCATCACTGTCTCCGATGATTGAATAGGACCCGCGCACGTTACGCGCGCGGCGAACCTGAGACAAGTGCAGGTTGTGCGTTACTCTCAGCGCGGTTCGTTTGGACCCTGTCATTCAATGACGATCTCGCCCGTCATGCCGTGATCGGCATGGGTTCGTCCGTCGCTCGCAGTGATGCCGCAACGCAGATCGTTGACGCGGCCGGCCGCGACCGGCACGAACCACCATTCGGCGGATTGTCCCGGATAAACTTCGACCTCTCGAATCGCTCCCTTGAATTCGGCGAGTGTATTTGTCTTGCCGTCGCGGCTCTGCGTCACCTGCACCTTGCGCGTCCAGATCATTTGCGAGAAGCCATGCGAGGTGAAGTAGTGCGGATCGTTGCTCGGGTTGCGCAGCACCAGCTTGTAAAGTTTTCCGGTCTCGAAGCGCAGCTTGTTCGGCGAGAACGCGTGCTTGCCGGGTGAACCGAGATCGACCGTGACCTCGATCGGTGTCTGCTTCGACAGGTCGCCCGCGGCGAGCGCTGCGCCCGAGGCAAGTCCAACAAGCCCAAGCCCAAGTGCAACGGCCGCGCTGAGCGCGAAGCGATACGATGCCAGCATGATGTGTCTCCTGTTGTGTGATGCTTCCGCGCCGGAAAATGCATGGCCGCAAACAATTTGTTCGAATGTCATGCAAATGCGAATGAGTTGCAATGATCAAGCTGAAAGCCGGAGCGTGGCTTGCGGCGAAACGGCGCGGAAGGTCAGCGATTGCTGGCAGGAAGCGCTGAGGTGAGGCGGGTAGACGCGTCAGGACTTTCGAAAGCTGAGCCCGATTTCGGGGCGCGGGTTTGCATCCGCTTCAGCGAGGGCGCGGAATGCCCGGTCCCGTTTGCATTTCCCCTTACGAAGAAATGGAGCGCCGGGAGGCGCCAGGGGTTTGCGAGACCCCTCATGACGAACCTTTGCGAGAGGTTCGTCCGCGTGCCGCAACGAGAGCGGATTGCGAGTCCGTCTCGCGAGGCGCGCGCGTCGCGCAATCGGTGGGGTTGCGAAGCCCACCGCGCGGACGCTGCGCCTCCCGGCGCTCCACCAGCCGCGCCCCGTGGTCATGGGGTGCGGCCGAGGCATTCATCCCTCCGCGTCATGAGCGGGGAGGGACGAAAGATTTTACGGATAGAGAAAATAGGAATAAAGTCAAGACAATTTATTCAAGTCGACATCATATGCGGTTGAGCCGATAGTTTTAACATCGTCGCGACAGGAAAAATCATGTTGGGATTTGGCGCAATAGGCGAACATGCAATTGGGGAGGTGCCATTTCCAGCAGAGGTGCATCAACTTCCCGCCCTGCACCTTATATCTGCCGTTAATTTCGACGCGAAGACAGGTGAAGGAAGGTTGATCGCATCAACAAAAACAATCTGGAATGAAATAGTTCGGGTTTTGGGCTGTGATTGGTCACAGGCCTTCAAAATTCCTCCAGACAAGTGGGAGGAAATTGTCGCAGGCGCATTTAAAAAAGATGGTTACGATGACGTGACACTAACGCCACGTTCCGGTGATCACGGGCGGGACGTAATCGCAGTTCGCAAAGGGGTCGGTAGCGTCAGAATTTTGGGGTCTGTCAAAGCATACGCGCCGGGGAATCTGATCACGAAAGAGCAGGTGCATGCATTGATGGGTGTAGTTGGCCTTGATCCAAATGCTTCAAAGGGAATTATTACTACAACGTCCGACTTTGCGCCGCGCCTTTTAGAGGATCCAAATTTGGCCGCTGCAGTTCCGCATCGTATTGAACTAGTAAATGGCGCAGGACTTCAATCTTGGCTTAAAGGCATCGTAGAGCGCGATCAAAAATGAGCGCGATCCTCATTTTGCCTAGTCTCAGCTATCCACCTTCAGCGCGGCAATGAACGCTTCCTGCGGGATGTCGACCTTGCCGAACTGCCGCATCTTCTTCTTGCCTTCCTTCTGCTTCTCCAGAAGCTTGCGCTTGCGGCTGATGTCGCCGCCGTAGCACTTCGCGGTGACGTCCTTGCGCAGCGCGCGCACGGTTTCGCGCGCGATCACCTTGCCGCCGATCGCCGCCTGGATCGGAATCACGAACATGTGCGGCGGGATCAATTCCTTCATCTTCTCGACCATGGCGCGGCCCCGGCCTTCGGCGCGCTGGCGGTGCACCAGCATCGACAATGCGTCCACCGGCTCACTGTTGACGAGAATCTGCATCTTCACGAGATCGGCCGGCTTGTAGTCGGTCAGGTGATAGTCGAACGAGGCGTAGCCCTTCGAGACCGACTTGAGGCGGTCGTAGAAATCGAACACCACTTCGTTGAGCGGCAGTTCGTACTTCACCATGGCGCGGGCGCCGACGTAGGTCAGTTCCTTCTGGTTGCCGCGCCGTTCCTGACACAGCTTCAGCACGCTGCCGAGATACTCGTCCGGCGTCAGGATCGTCGCTTCGATCCACGGCTCGTGAATCTCGGCGATCTTGACCACGTCCGGCATATCGATCGGATTGTGAATCTCGATCTCGCTGCCGTCGTTGAGGTGCATCTTGTAGATCACCGATGGCGCGGTCGCGATCAGGTTCAGATTGAACTCGCGGCTCAGGCGTTCCTGAATGATTTCCAGATGCAGCAGGCCGAGGAAGCCGCAGCGGAAGCCGAAGCCCAGCGCTGCCGAGGTTTCCATTTCGAACGAGAAGCTTGCGTCGTTGAGCCGCAGCTTGCCCATGGCGGCGCGCAGCGTTTCGAAGTCGTCGGCATCGACCGGGAACAGACCGCAGAACACCACCGGAACGGCGGGCTTGAAGCCCGGCAGCATTTCGGTGATCGGCTTGCGGTCGTCGGTGATGGTGTCGCCGACGCGCGTATCGGCGACTTCCTTGATCGCGGCGGTGATGAAGCCGATTTCGCCGGGGCCGAGTTCGTCGACCTGCGTCATCTTCGGCGTAAAGAATCCGACGCGCTCGACGTCGTAAGCAGCACCCGTGCCCATCATGCGGATGCGCTGGCCCTTCTTCATCACGCCATCGACGACGCGGATCAGAACAACGACGCCGAGATAGACGTCGTACCAAGAGTCGACCAGCAGCGCCTTCAGCGTCGCGTGGCGGTCGCCCTTCGGCGGCGGCAGGCGGGTGACGATGGCTTCCAGCACGTCGGGAATGCCGAGGCCGGTTTTGGCCGAGATCATCACGGCGTCGGAGGCGTCGATGCCGATCACGTCCTCGATCTGCTGGCGCACCTGTTCGGGCTCGGCGGCGGGAAGATCGACCTTGTTCAGCACCGGCACGATCTCGTGGCCGGCGTCGAGTGCGTGATAGACGTTGGCGAGGGTCTGCGCCTCGACACCCTGCGAGGCATCGACCACCAGCAGCGAGCCTTCGCACGCAGCTAGTGAGCGCGAGACCTCGTAGGCGAAGTCGACGTGGCCGGGCGTGTCCATCAGGTTGAAGATGTAGGTCTTGCCGTCCTTGGCCTTGTAATTGAGGCGGACGGTCTGCGCCTTGATGGTGATGCCGCGCTCGCGCTCGATGTCCATCGAATCGAGCACCTGCTCCTTCATCTCGCGCGCCTCCAGTCCGCCGGTGGTCTGGATCAGCCGGTCGGCGAGGGTGGACTTTCCATGGTCGATATGGGCGACGATGGAGAAGTTGCGGACGTTGGAAATAGGCGTTGTTGTCATGGGCGCGGGATAGCACCCGGCTTGCAAAGCGGCAACAAAATTGGGGTGTTCCGAGGCTGACTTCCGCAGAATCGCAATGATTTGCTGTTGCCGCCGCGGGCTTCACGCTGCTAGCTACGGCGGTAGTATCAGGTGCCAGTTTCCGACAAGGTTGACTGCAATGTCCGATGCTTCATCGACCGAAATAGGGCGCAGAACCGGAAGAAACCCCGGCCCGCGCACCGGATTACGGTCCCGGCAGAAATCGCGCCTGCGCCATGTGCCCGTCACCCGCCGCGTGGCCGCGTGGGTCGCTGCGGTGGCGCATGATCCCGGCACCAGCCTCAGATTCGTCATCGGCTTCGCGGTGGCGCATGCGCTGCTCTGGACCATCATCCTCACCGCGCTGAAGAGCGCGCAGGATGTCCATATGGATGTCGCCGAAGTCTATGCCTGGGGACAGAAGTTTCTGCTCTGCTATGGCAAGCATCTGCCGCTGGCGGGCTGGATCGCCGGCGTCTGGTTCCGGATTCTTCCGGTCACCGACTGGTCGACCTACGCGCTGGCGATGACGGTCACCGGCTTTGGCCTCGTGATCTGCTGGCTGATCGCCGTGCGGGTGGTTGATCATCGCCGCGCGATGTTCACGGTGGCGATGCTGGCGCTGTATCCGATCTTCACCTTCAAGGGCTTCAAGTACAATCCTGATCTCCTGCAACTCGTGACGCTGCCGCTGTTCGTGCTGGCGTACCTGAACGCGTTCGAGAAACGCACCGTGCCCGCGGGCGTGTGGCTCGGGCTTGCGGCGGCGCTGGCGCTGATGACGAAATACTGGGTGTTGACCATGATCGGCGCTGCCGGTCTCGCAGCGCTGATTCATCCCGACCGGATGCGTTTCCTGCGTTCGCCCGCGCCGTGGGTGGCCTTCGTTGTATGCTTCGCCGGGATACTGCCGCATCTGTGGTGGCTGAAGCAGGCGGATTTCCTGCCGCTGATCTATGCCGATCACGTCTATGGCGGGCAGACGGTCGGTACCACGCTGCGGCTGGCGTCGATCTATCTCGCGCACAATATCGGACTGCTGCTGATCCCCGTAGCCTTCGCCGGCATCGCGCTGGCGTGGAAGCTGCAATGGTGGAAATCGATCCGTAGCAAGGGCGTGGTCCGCGAGTTCATCGCGTCGGCGAAGCGTCCGTGGGTGAGCGGTCCCAATTCCGGCGTGTTCCTCACCCAGGCGCGCCACATCTGGATCATCCAGATTATCGTCGGTCTGGTGCCGCCGCTCGCCGCTGTGGCGTTCGGCATCTACATGAAGACTGACTGGGGTATCTCGCTGTTCTTCCTGGTGCCGCTGGCGCTGGTCGCGCTGCCGTCGCTTCGCGTGACGCAGATGGCGCTGATCCGTCTTCTGTTCATGTGGCTGGCGTTCACGCTGATCATGCTGTTGATCTCACCGATCATCGCGGCGCAGACCGTGCGCCGCGATGGCGAGGCCGGCGTTCCGTTCGCGCCGAAGTCCGAATTCGCGCTGCAACTGACCGAAGCCTGGCGCGCGCGCTTCAACACGCGCTGGGCGGTGGTCGCGGGCACCACCGAGGTCGGCGAGCCGCTGACGTTCTACAGTCCCGATCATCCGGCCCCGTTTACGCCCGGTGAGATATGGGCATCGGGCCTGACGAGTCTTGAAGAGGCCTTGCGGCTCGGATTTATTGGTGCCTGCGACACCACGGATTCTCGCCTGCCGGTCTGCGAAAACTGGATGAACGAGACCGTGCCGAAGGCGGAACGTCTTGACCTCACCTCGCGACGCTACTTCCACGGCAAGGCGGGTCCGGCGGTGAAGTGGAAGATCTGGATCGCGGGCCCGGCGCGGCCGGCCGACGAGAAGTAGGACGCGGCCTTTGTTCGTCATTGCGAGGAGCGTAGCGACGACGCAATCCGGTTCTTCTTCGTGGCTCTGGATTGCTTCGCTGCGCTCGCAATGACGAAGAAGTAGCGATCTAGCCCGCTTCTTCCTCGCCGAACTTGTTGGCGAGCAGTTCGGTGATGGCGTCCATCGCGGCCCCGGCTTCGCGGCCCTTGGCGGCCACGGTGATCGTGGTGCCGATTCCGGCGGAGAGCATCATCAATCCCATGATCGAGGTGCCGCCGACGCTTTCGCCGTTGCGCGTGACGGTCAGCTCCGCATCGAACTTCTCGGCGGTCTGCACGAATTTCGCGGAGGCGCGCGCGTGAAGGCCGCGCTTGTTGATGATGGGAAGTTCTCGGACGATAACGCCGGCGGACGAAGACTGCTGCTCCGGCGCGGTGCTCATTTCCCGGCGAGCACCCGGCTGGCGATCGTCACATACTTGCGGCCGGCTTCCTGAGCGGCGGCGATCGCATCGGGCAACGGCTTGTCGTCGCGCACCTTGGCGAGCTTGACCAGCATCGGCAGGTTGATGCCGGCCAGCACTTCGACCTTCGGGCGGCTCATACAGGAGATCGCGAGGTTCGACGGCGTGCCGCCGAACATGTCGGTGAGAATCGCAACGCCGTCGCCGCTGTCAACGCGCTTGACGGCTTCAATGATATCGCTGCGACACAGATCGGCATCGTCTTCGGCGCCAATCGTGATCGATTCGATTTGTTTTTGCGGACCCATGACATGCTCGAGCGCTGCCTTGAACTCGTCGGCAAGACGCCCGTGGGTCACCAGTACTAGACCAATCATCCAAAACTCCTCGCGGGCGCTCTTTGATGCACCGCACGAAAGGGCCACATGTTGACCATCCAGAGCCCCGGCGCAAGGGGGGATCTTGCCGCGTACCCCTTTAAAAAGGTGTCCGCGCTGGCCGTCATTCAGTGGCGGGGTCTGGCTTATATGGCGAGCGGACCCAGTCCAGCAATCCACCGAAGGTCGTGAGTTCGCTTTTGAAACCTTAAACTGTGGTAAGGAATGCCAGCACCAGGGGCAGGGCGGCATATCCCCGGCCGACCGGGATTCGCGGGATTTCCAGCCCCGAAACCAGTGTTTTCAGGGCTTCCGGCGGCGGCAGACGTTCGGCGTCGGTTGCATCGAGATCGACCACCAGCCCCGCGATGCCCTCCGGGGTGAAGTTCACAGTCCGGATTCCAAGCCCGCGGATCTCGATCATTCCGGCCAGCTCAGGTACGCCCTGCACGATCAGCCTGCCGTCACGGGCCGTCAGGCGAACGCGGTCGTCACCGATCAGGGTCGCTGCGGGGATTTGTCCCGCACGCCCCGCCAGGATCAGATCGAACGCCAGCCGGGATTTTCCGGACCCCGCGGGGCCGCGAATCAGGACGCCCCGGTCGCCGACCAGCACCGCCGAGGCATGGATGCTTGCGGGGTCGCTTGCCATCAGATGGCTGGCAGCCGGACCGTGAAACGCGCGCCGGCAATACGCGCGTCACCCTCGGCGTCGATCGGACCGGGGCGGTTCTCCGCCCAGATGCGTCCGCCGTGGGCCTCGACGATCTGTTTGGAGATCGACAGCCCGAGACCGGAATTCTGTCCGAAGCCCTGCGCCGGACGATCAGTGTAGAAGCGCTCGAAGATTTTTTCGAGCGCGCCGGGCCGGATGCCGGCGCCGTCGTCGTCGATCACGATTTCGATCTCGGATTTGAGGCGGCGGCAGACGATGCGCACCTTGCCGCCCGGATGCGAGAACGACTGCGCGTTGCTCAGGAGATTCGAAATCACCTGGCCGAGTCGCGAGTCATGCCCCGGCACCGAGAACGTATCGTTCGCGCGGCCCTCGAACCGGACCTCGACGGTGACGTCGGTGCCGTGCTGGGTCTCATTGGCGACCGAGACAAGCGTATTGAGCAGGCGGCGTACGTCCACCGGCTCGACGTCCTGCCGTTGCAACTCGGCGTCGAGCCGGCTGGCGTCGGAAATGTCGGAGATCAGACGGTCAAGCCTGCGCACGTCATGCTCGATGACGGCCAGAAGCCGCGAGCGGCTCTCGTCGGACCGCGCCAGCGGCAGCGTCTCCACCGCCGAACGCATCGACGTCAGCGGGTTCTTCAATTCGTGCGCGACGTCGGCGGCGAAACGCTCGATGCCCTCGATGCGGTTATAGAGCGCGCCGGTCATGTCGCGCAGCGCGCGCGACAGATGGCCGATTTCATCGCCGCGCGTCGAGAAATCCGGAATCTCCACGCGGGTCTTGATGCGGCGGCGGACGCGCTCGGCGCTGTCGGCGAGGCGGCGCATCGGACCGGCGATGGTGCTTGCGAGCAACAGCGACAGCAGGATCATCACGCCCGACGCGATGCCGAAGACCTTGAGGATCGCGAGACGCTCTGCGGTCACCAGCTGGTCGATGTCGTCGCCCTGCGTCGAGAGCATCAGCGCGCCGTGGACCGCACGGAAGCGCTGCACCGGCACCGAGACCGACACGATCACTTCGCCGCGGTCGTTGATCCGCACCATGCTGGCCTTGCGGCCGTCCAGCGCCTGCTGGACTTCCTGATAGCCGTTGCCGTTTTCCGGGCCCAGTTCGCGATACAGCGGCAGGTCGCCGCGATTAAGCCAGGTACGGATCGCGATCATGGTCCTTTCGGCGAAGCCCGGCTTTTCGGCGTTAGGCGGCGCCAGTTCGAAGCGCATCACATCGCCGCGGCCGTAAAGATTGCGGCTGTCGAGCACCAGCACACCGTCGCGATCGTAAATGCGCGCGCGGGTCTTGGTGGGCGAAATCAGCCGCCGCAGCACCGGCGCAACGCGCTCGGGATTGATCGGGAAATCGATGTTGCTGAGGCTTTCGTCAGTTGGCCCGTAGGTCTCGCCGGGCTTCAGGTCGAGCAGCCGGTCCGGATCGACGGTGATGGCGTTGGTCTCGACGGTGGCCGAGGCCGCGATAGCGCCGGAAATGATTTCGGCCTGCACCAGCAGGCTCTGCGCGCGCGCATCGATCAGTCCGGCGCGGAACTGCGACAGATACAGGATGCCCGCGAGCATCGCGAACAGGCCGATCAGATTGAGGACGACGATGCGGCGGGTGAGGCTTGAAAACGTCAGCGCGGCGAGATAGCGCCCGGCGCGCTTCACCAGTTCGACGGGACTCCAGCCCCGGCCCGCGGTCCCGGCGTCCGATGCGGATGGCGCATCGGAAACCGGCGCGAGCGGCGGTGCGCCCACGTCGGCATCGTCGTCGTGATCGTGTTGGGTTCGATCAAGCAATGGCTAACGCCCGATTGTTGGTTCGCGGTCGGCTCCTTATAGCACCAACCGGCATGCGGGTGACCCGTCAGTCCCCCGACCGTGGCGCATGCCGAGCGGTCAGGTTTCCTTGAACCGGTAACCGACGCCGTACAGGGTTTCGATCATCTCGAAATCGTCGTCGGCTGCCTTGAACTTCTTGCGCAGGCGCTTGATGTGGCTGTCGATGGTGCGGTCGTCGACATAAACCTGATCGTCATAGGCCGCGTCCATCAGCGCGTTGCGGCTTTTTACCACGCCGGGGCGGGTGGCCAGCGCCTGCAGGATCAGGAATTCGGTGACCGTCAGCGTCACCGGCTCGTTCTTCCAGGTGCAGGTGTGACGTTCCGGGTCCATGCGCAGCAGTCCGCGCTCCAGCGCCTTGGCGTCCATTTCCTTCGGCGCGGCGGCCGGATCTTTCGGCACCGCGCGCCGCAGCACCGCCTTCACGCGCTCGACCAGCAGGCGCTGCGAAAACGGTTTGCGGATGAAATCGTCGGCGCCCATCTTGAGACCGAACAGCTCGTCGATTTCCTCATCCTTCGAGGTGAGGAATATCACCGGCAGATCGGACTTCTGCCGAAGACGCCGCAGCGTTTCCATGCCGTCCATGCGCGGCATCTTGATGTCCAGGATCGCGAGATCCGGCGGGCTCGTCTTGAACCCGTCGAGAGCCGATGCGCCATCCGTATAGGTCATGATCCGGTAGCCTTCGGCTTCCAGCGCGATCGAGACCGACGTGAGAATGTTGCGGTCGTCATCGACCAGGGCGATTGTGGGCATGAGCCTGCTTTCCAAAGCGAGTGTTGTGGGCGTAGCGACTGTGTACTGACCGGCGAGCCTGATGCCGTGAAATAAGGCGGTGGCCCGCATGCCAACGAGCAATGCAAGCTGGGCTGAAATGTGACCAAGTTCCTGATCACAGCCGGTGATTGAAACTTGACGGTTATATAAGGCGATTGTTCCGGGATATAACCCTTTTTGCCGTAAAAAAGCCCGTTACTCAATGAAATCAGGCCCCTAGATGGACCCCTCCACCGATGTCAAACCCGCCCGCCTGACCCGTTCCCTGCTCGGCCGCAGCCGCCAAGGCGCCTTGGCGACGCTGATGCCCCAGAGCGGCGATCCTTATTGCTCGCTGGTCAACGTGGCCTCGCTGCCGGACGGCATGCCGGTCCTGCTGATCTCGCGGCTGGCGGTTCACACCAAGAATATCCTGGCCGATCCGCGGGTCTCGCTGATGCTGGACGAACGCGCGCCGGGCGATCCGCTGGAGGGCGCGCGCATCATGCTCGCCGGGACCGCACAAGAGGCGACGGACGACGCCGAATTGCTGAAGCGGCGTTATCTCGCCGCCCATCCGTCGGCGGAGGAGTTCGCAGGCTTTCGCGATTTCTCGTTCTTCCGGATCGTGCCGCGCGGCGTGCATCTGGTGGCGGGATTTGGCCGCATCGTCGATCTTGCTCCGCGCGATTTTCTCACCGATCTCGCGGGCGCGGAGGCGCTGGTGGAGGCGGAGCCAGATATTCTCGCGCACATGAACGCCGACCACGCCGACACCATGAATCTGTATGCGGTGAAACTGCTTGGTGCTTCGGAGGGCGCATGGCAATGCATCGGCTGCGACCCGGAAGGGCTCGACATGCAGGATGACCGGCGCACGCTCCGGCTCGATTTTCCGGAGCGGATCGCTACTCCGGGCGCACTGCGGCAAGCGCTAAAGGCGCTGGCCGACCGGGCGCGGGCAGGGGTCTGACGAGCAGCCTGCCCACGCTGTCCGGCGCTGTCTACGGATGCACGGCGATGGCGGAAATTTCGACTTTTACATCGCGCGGCAGGCGCGCGACCTCGACGGTCGCGCGGGCGGGAGGCGCGTTCTTGAAGTAGGTGCCGTAGACCTCATTCATCTTTCCAAATTCATTGAGGTCTTTCAGGAAAACGCTGGTCGAGACCACGTGGTCCATCGTCAGGCCGTCGGCCGCGAGCACGGCTTTCAGATTCTCGAGCACTAGTTTCGTCTGCTCTTCGATGGTGCCGGTGACGAGTTGCTTGGTCTTGGGATCGATTGAAATCTGTCCGGCGAGATACACCGTCTTGCCGGCACGAATGGCCTGCGAATACGGGCCGATCGCCTGCGGCGCATCCGGCGTTGAAATGACTTTCTTCTCCTGTGCGTGGGCGACCCCTGCCATTGCCAACATCATAACGCTCGACACGACGCTCAAACATTTGCGCATCAGACGCTCCCCGTACTGCCGATCCCGCACGCGATTGCGCGCGGCGATGACGCGATTACATCGGCGGGCCGCGACGGGAACAAGGTCGCCCTCCAGCGGCATCGCGCCGCGCCGTCCGTCTGCCGCACTGCGGCAAGACTCCGAAGGGGTTGACCGGCCGCACGGCGGCCCCGCCAAGCCCGTGAAATTCAATCGTTTTC